>NW_026507553.1:0-27549 GCF_026875155.1 Cherax quadricarinatus
CCCACAAACATGACCATACACCCTGAAAGGGCATCACTCACGCCAAAAATATTCTGATACAATAATCAACAATGCCAGCGGTTTCGACATGACAGTGCCTAAAACAGCGATGTTGGCACCACCACGAAACAGTGCCACCACTGTATTGATAGTTGCAGGCCCAGCAGTACAACCACTCAACCACAGAGCTTACAAATGGATGAGTCTACAATAAACACTTCTGTGACATAATTGTATCATCGGTTCAACTGTAATCCTATTGCCTCATCCCACAGCCCTATAAGCGTTCATAATACATTTATTCTCATACTCTTCAAAGCCATGGATTTAGGGGTTGATAGAATAGACAGTAGGGTCATAGTTGGTGCCGCTGATACAACCAGGTTACAGTTGTGATGTTTGTAAAGATTGTCCTACCGTAAGTCCTGTGGCTGAGTGGCTACTGCATTTGTCATGCTATATACATGCATCACAGTTCGAGTCCACGTCTATTCTTCATTTTATTCACTGACAGAAAGATTTTATAAATTAACTTGGTATACAGACTATTATTTTTGCACTAAAATTTAGTAACCAAGCCTAACTTTGCTAAAAATTAACGAAATTATTTTTAGCCAATCTATCTTGGAAGCAGCTTAGGTCTAGTTTATATTATTGACTATTAATGAAATATCTTTATTTTGATGTTATCAGTTTCTTGGTTACTGATACAACGAATTTACAAATTGTCTCTGTTTTATAGCTAGACTTTCAAGTTTTAACTAAAATGACAAGTGTCCTCCTCAGCCCCTCACAGTCTTTACATAACCAGACAGCCACCTCCTCCCCAAACAAGGATAATAAAGGCCTAGTTTTTACCAGTTGTCAAACTCGGCCACACCCTTGTTGAGCTGGTGACCTTGTGCATGCTCTCTGCAACACATCATACACCGTGCTTTTTCTAACACGTTTCATGTACGTCAATTTCGGAATGGTGTAAGCAAGCTACGATATACCTGTGACATACCTTTCCCGAGTTCCTAGAGTTTTTTTAACTCCCAGGGACCGGCCTTGGGCCAGGCTCGTACGATATTAAATGTTTAATTATACTGTACCAGATGTATTTCCTTAGCTTGCTCCCAGATGTAATAGAAAATTAACTACGAAAGTTATGTTAATTTTTGGAATATCAATTTTTGTTTATTTTGCACCAAAAATTACCATAAAATCCTCACCTAGCTAATATTTACGAGAAAATAATTTATCTTAATTTTGCTCATCTAATAGTTTTATATAAGAATATTTAACTCTTACCCTGGGGAGGGAAGGAGAAGTGATGGATCTTGAGCTGAACTATCATGAAGGTGAGCTGGGGAGGGAAGGAGAAGTGATGGATCTTCAGCTGAACTAACAGGAAACAAGGTAACCATATAGTAGGTGTTTTAATTCCTTTTAAATTCCAGTAATTATTAATTTTATCATTCCCGAAGTCCTGTCTAGGTGTTCCTGAAGTATTTTTACTGAATTTCAGTTTGTAGTCTCGGTATTTTAGCATCACATACACACTAGAATACGTAGAGGGAAAAAAATATAAAAAAACCGTTTTGGGGTGTGTGTTTTTTGGTGGTGTGTTGGGGTTTTGTGTGGGGTGTGTATGTGTGTGTGTGGGGGTGGGTGTGTATCTCAAAACTATTTGTAAATCACCTATTTTGTAGGGTTTCAAGGGCGATTACACGGCCCCATTTGGCCCCCCCAAACCCTTTTTTCCCGGCGATACTACGTCCCCCACCCCCCCCTGCTCCAGGGGAATTTTTTGTGTTTGGTGTTCACAAGGGTAACGGTGTCTACCCTTTCCCCTATTTTCAGTTATCTTTTGATGAGTGATGCTGGCTGTGGGGGGGCCAGGGTGGTGGGGGGGGGCGGTATTGGGAAGGGGGAAAAATATTAAACTCCCCAGTGCGGAAAAGGGTGGGTGATGTGGTATTTGTGGTGATGGGGGGCGGGGGTGGTGGTAGTGGTGGTGCGGGAGGGGAAGAGGGGTGATTGGCCCGGGGGTATTTGGGGTGACGGAGGGGGAAAAGGGGGGTTTGGAAATTGTTGGGGGGTGACGGGGGAGGGGGGGGGGTACCAAATAGTGAAAAAAGCACGGACTTGCAGTGAAGATGGCCGCTGTCTACAACTTTTTTGGAGAAATAAAGGGTGACCGTAGACCTGTAAACAGCCCACTAGTTTTCTCCCCCACCCCCCATCCACCTTTAAAACCCCCCCGCAATTTTATCCCCCCTTCCCCTTCCTTTCGTCCCCCCTCCATCTTAAACCCCCCTTATTTTTTTCTTGCACAAAAAACCCCTCCCTCCCCCTTTCCCTTCCTACTCTTCCATTCCCTTCCCCCTCCTCCTCTTTTCCCTTTCCCTTCCCCGGAAAGGTTTAGTGGGTTTTTGGGTGGCATAGTTTAAAAAGGGGTTTCCCCCCGACTTAGAATCCAACTTCCGCCCTCCCCCCCTATATTTAACTAATGTAAAGAGGATTTCCCCATTTTTGTTTTTTAAAATTTTTTTTCTAAAAGGGATTTTTCTTTTCCCCCGTTTTTTTCCCCAAAAAAAATAAGTTTTTTGAGTTGGGCGTCAACGCTCCCTACAGGGGGAGACCAACATAAAGGGGCCTTTTGGTGGGTTTTGCCTGTTTTTTTTTTTGTTTTGCCATTCCCCTGCGGGTTTTTCTCTCCCCCTTTTTTTTTTTTTAGTTTTTTTTTACCTTAGTCACTTCCGGATGTTACAGTCCCTCGGCACGGTCCCAGGGTCAGGCCTCCTGGGGTTTCCCGACCTGAACAATCAGGGTGGTAGGCCACTGCCAGCAAATTTAACAATTTTGCAACAAAAAGCCCCGGCTTTAAACAGGTTTTCCCCGCAGAAGTGACTCCCGACGAAAAAACCCCCCCGGTTCAAGGCAGTGAAATAGGGGGATTAAAATTCCGGGTGGCAACTGTTTATTTGGGGTTTGGGCCCTTTTGGGCCCTTTATTTTTTCCCCCATTTTTTTTAAAGGGAATTTTAAAACCCGGGGGGGCCGGTTTTGTTTTGTACCCTTATGGCCGGGATTTTAATTTTTTCCCCCTGGATTTTTTTTTTTTGAGGGGGTTTTGGGTTCCTCCCGATGAAAAGGGTTTTTTTGGTTGGTGAAAAATTAATTTTCCCCTGTGGAAGCGTCTTTTAGGGTGTGTTTTTTGAAGGAAAAAAATTTTTTTTGGTTTTTGGAAAGGGTTGTAGAAGGTTTAAGTTGGCCCAAAAAAGGAGGAAAGGGAAAAACCAGCCTAAACAAGTCCCCCAAGGAAAACACAGGTTGGCCCCAAAGAACACCTCAAACCCGTTTCTTTTTCTGTCCCCCTGAGCTCGAATTAAAGGGGGGACTGTGCTCACATACGAAAGTTAACCCTCCAAGTCTAGTTTGGGGTACAAGTAAAAATGGACAGTTACCTTCCTCCGCATCAGCCTCAGCATTCCCTTCATTCTTTCTGGTTTCCAGAAGGAATGAAGGATTTTAGAATGATTATCTATTTATTTATTAAAATGCGCAAACTATTCATACATGTATATCAGTTCAGAGGTAGCCGCTAACGGATGTTTAGTGTCCGGAAACAAACACTGCCTTTACAGTGAGTGTTTGAACTAAACACTTTAGTGCTTTAGTTCGACACTCACTGTAACTCCCTAAATATACAATATATATAACTCCCTAAATAGACAATATACATTCTTTCTATTTCTGAAACAATCCAAGGAAATCTATTAAAATTTGACAAAACGATTAATAAACAAAATATAGAACTAAATCTAGATTTTTGTTTGATTTAAGCTTTTATTATTATTGTTATTTATTATTATTATAATTAAGTTAATATTAATTATTATAATTAATATAATAAATTATTATTATTATTATTAATACATTCTAAAGCGTTAAACCACGCTGCTGATGAACAGCACCTATTTGCACTGAAAGATAACAAGCTTGATCCAACAGGAAGCAAGAGTAGGGCGTTTCCAACCTTGCTTAACATCAGAGCTCTTCAGTGGTATCAACGAGTTGCCTGCGGATAACACTTTATTTTTAACCTCTCGTCATTGCACAATTAAACCAAAGAAATCCACACCACGCAGACTCAGACCTGAACCCACACATAACGAGACTCAGACCTGAAACCACCACACGAGAACTTCATTCAGACCTGAACACACACTACGCAGGACTCAGACCAGACACCACACTAAGAGACTACTCAGAACCATAGAACACACGCGTACGTGACTCATACTGAACCACCCTACCAGACCTCAGACCTGAACCACACACGAGATCTCAGAGGACCTGAACCACACTACGAACTCAGGACCTGAACCCCACTATAGACACAGACCTGAACACCCCCACTACGAGCGACTCAACTCGTGACACCCCCACTACGAGACACTCAGACCTCGAACCCCACTACGAACTCAGAACCTGACCACTAACACACCCAGCTCCTTACAAGCAGACACTCCCGACCGCATCTGAAGCCACAACCTACGCAGCACTCAGACCTTAACCACACTACGAGACTCAGACCTTGAACCACACTACGAACTCAGCGACCCTGAACCCCAACAACGAGACTCAGACCCTACACCCATACTCTAATCGAGACTCAGCACCTGAACCCCACTACGAGACTGCACACCGATGACCACAACTCGAGACTCAGACCCTAAACCCCACAATCGGAGACTCCAGACCTAAAACCACACTACGAACTCAGACCTTGAAACCATCCAGCTACGATCGCAGACCTGAACCACACAAACGAGACTCAGACCTTACACCACACTACGAACTCAGACCTGACCCACACTACTAGACTCAGACCTTAACCCCACTACGAACTCAGACCCCTTAACCACACTCTACGAGACTCAACCCTGAACCATCACAACGAGAACTGCATGACCTGAACCACACTACGAGACTAGAACCTGAACCCCGACATATGCAAGACACAGACTTGAACACACACTAATTAGCAAACAGACCTGCAACCCACATCATTGCGACGAGACATCAAAGAGAAACCTGAATCCCACACCTACAAGACCTCAGACACAAGAACCACACTACAACTTCAGACTAGTCGAAACCCACACAAACACGCACAGTACCAGACGTCACATCCAGCAAGCCCATGCAATAACCAACGACCCTAACACCATACTCTACCTTAACAGCAATGAACGCTGCAGGAAAACCATCGAACCCCCTACATGCTCATCTACACATTCCTCAGACGCTGAAACCACACTACGCAGACTCAACCTGAACCACACTACTAGACTCAGACATTAACCAGACCTACGAGACTCAGACCATGAACCACACTACAAGATCTCCATACCAAGAAACCACAACTACGGAGAATTCAGAGACCCTGGTACCCACCACTACAAGACTCAACCTGAGTAGTATATGTTGGTCGATCTGAAACAATGCCGGAAAATGACCAAGCAGGAAAATAGCCGATAAAGATGGGAGTTATGCATGACAGGGTAATTAATTTAATATGAATAATCCCATGGCCCAAGGGGATAGAGAGCCTTATTCCATTCCTATGCATTAAATAAGTAGGTAGATGAAAGGTCAGAACAAGGATTCGGGAGTGTGTAGGTGGGCAGATTCTGAGTGGATAAATGTAGTTGGAAAAGAATGTGATAATGGTGGTCGCTGCAAAAGCACAGGTGCTAGTCCAGGGGGTATCAAGTTTAATATGTTTAAAATCAACCCCCAGGGGATTAGAGAGAATTTATCTCGTGTATTACTAATTACTAGAAGGTAGAGGTAAAGATCACTTCTGACAACTCCCAAACTCAATCACTGTGATAGCATGGAGAGGCAGTAGCAAAAAGGAAATCAGGTGTGGCAGAGGGCAGATCCCCAGGATAAAGAGTGTCGGAAAAAAAGGAATGAGATCATGGGTTGGGTCTTCATAAGCTCAGGTGCTGTCCAGGGTAGCAAGATTTTTAATAAGTTTAAACATCCCCCAAGGGGGATAAGAAGAGATGCAGGCTTATTTCTCCGTTTGTAATTACTAATTACTTAAGAAGGCTAGGGAAATGATCACTTTTGACATCCCAAACTCCATTCACTGTATACAGACTGTAGAGGCACGCTTAGCAAAACAAGGAATACATATGTCTAGCAGGTGTGCAGATACCCATGATAAAGACGTGTGGAAAAAAAAAGAATGAGATAATGTGTTTGGTCTCTCAAAAGACAAGGTGCTTGTCAGGGTACAAGATTTAAATAGGGTTTTAAAACATCCCCCAAGATGATAGAGGAGAGAGGAGGTGACTCTCTATTTCGTTCTTCTGTGTAATTACTAATTTATAAAGAAGGTAGGGTCAATGATCACTTTTGACACCTCCAACCTCATCACCTGTGATAGAAGGGAGAGGCAGTACAAAAAAATGAATCAGTGTGCAGGTGGGCAGATTCACTGATATGATTGTGGAAAAATAATGTGATAATGGGTTGGTCTCATAAGCACAGGTGTCTGTCAGGGGTACAAGATTTAATATGGTTTAAAACATCCCCCAGAGTGGATAGAGAGAGAGAGGCTTATTTTCTGTGTAATTACTAATTAAAGAAGGTATGGCCAGTACAAAGGATTTCAGTGACTTGGCTCTCTGATGGAGTGTTAGCGGCGGGCCCTGCTTCTTTGGAGGTCATTTCGGTGTGATATCACCCTGCGCCGCTCAACCGGCTACATCGGGGCATCTGTGTAAAAAAGGAGAATAACCTAATTTTTCAAAGGTAAACACAAAAAAGTCCTCTTAGAAAATATATTTATTAGTCTTTAACCATTACATTGTTTTATTCACCTCAGCCCTCTAAACAGACTAGCTTCAACAGAGCACTGAACTACGAGCAGTGGCGGAAGATCTACCTCTCATCGGCGTCGATGCTTGAACCCTGGTGAAAAAATCACTAACTTTTTTTTCTCTTCCCCCGCCAAAGATGCAATGTCACTCATCTCTAGTTCCCTCTTCATTCTGTACTCCCCTTCTTCAGTACTCATTAGCTTCTTCGTGTCTCCTCCCACTTTGTCATCTGTTTTATCTTTAAATAATTTAAAACTTTGTTCTCTGGCATCTGGATGACCATAGGATACAGAGTGGATAGTCATCTAAGTAAAAGCGCTTATTCATCAAGTGAGCTAAGACCTCGTTTTCCCCTAGTGGTGATAGTGGTTCATCTGACCTTTTAAATTTCTAATTTGACTATATTGGAAGGTAGTTAGAACCGTCTTCCAGGCACCTTCTAAAGTTATTAAGAGTTAATCATAGTTGTTCAGACTGAGGAACTCCTTTCGCCAGCGGATAGTGTTGTTATTATCATCTAGCAGGATGCTATACATTTTAGGGTTAAATGGCAACTATTTCTGAATAAGGCGGTCCCCCACCTCACTTTATTTAAGTAAGAGCCTAGAGATCCCTTCCCCTTGATCATTCGTAGAGAGAGGATGAATCTAGTGGGAGAATTTAGATGTGTCTATCCATTTCTCCAATGGTTCCTACCGATTTCATCATAAAGGATTTTGAGCCACTCTAAAACAGCGATGACACTATCGTATCTGAATGAGATTTAGTTTTATGTTTGCGTCTTGGTATGTTTTTCTTAAGAAATCATATACACAAAAATGACAGCTGTAAATTTGGCAAGTACCTAGATAACGGTAACCTATGTACTTAGGGTAAGTGCGTTTTTTATGGCTGGCGTCCCGTCGTAACCAATAACTTTGTTTTCTCAAAGCTTTATGGCTTTCTTAATAGTTGCTTACTCCACCGCATCGCAAAATGCTCCCGCTTCGGATGTTGTGAGCTTCGTTATTGTTGGCAATAATGTGATGATTAAACATTTCCTTGCCGAATACAGAATTGTAACAATTAAAATAATCGCTGACAGTCTTTACTATGCACTATTGCGTTGCCTCACGTTCGTTTAAACAAAGCCCGCCAGATATATTCCTTGTTAGAAATTCAAATAATATGCTAATGAATTTTCTCAATGAGACCTATCACCCATAATCAATCTGCAATAAAAAGCGCATGAAATAAGTAGTTTCGTTTTGGGGAGATGGTCCCCCACTAATTTAGTATTTTTTCTAAACGGGGTATTTTTTTGATTACTGATAGCCAAAGCTGTTTGCTGTACTCCGATAGATCAACTAATGTTATTTGTTTGTGATAGAGGACCATAGGGTAAGTCAACCTGAAGCGAGCTAATTTCTGAGGGCTATTCCTAGAGTGTCCTATAAGAAGCCAGTAACCTATTATAGAAGTCTTGAGGATTCTTCTGGAGAAGACTGCCATTTGCGAGAAAACAAACCGCCATTTCCAGCGGTGAGAGTTTTCGAAATGTTTGCGTATGGCAGCGCCTCAGTCATGCAAGAACCATAAAGAAAATAAAATCCTCTGGGGGTCCCCCAGTATAGCAAAAATTTACGTTACTAAGTTTTTCTCATCAAAAATTGGATTAAATGAACTGGTTAATGGCCTGAGCAAACGTCCTAACAGCAGTAGTGAAAGTCCGCCATCTTATATTAGACCTGTAGTGATGTATAAAGCTCCTGATCATAATTAATTCTAAGTTCCACTCCACTGGTTTTTAAAAGGCATCATAGGACAAAGCCGGGGAGAGAAAACCATAGTGAACAACATCTAGATTATAGATGTTTATAAAAATCTCCTATGCAAGGTGAAATATGTCAGAGCCAGAAGTCCTTACATCACAGCTGAGAATAACTAGGAGATAGCTCCCTAGAGTTTGAACAAGCTGTTTTCCCCTTCCTCCCATACCAGATGAGGCAATGATCGAATTCTTCTTGGCAAAAATGCTTTCTTTGACAGAGAACCTGTAGAAATCTTTTTGGGGGTAAAGTCTCTCTTCGAGCCTTTCTGGGGACTGCAAAATTCATAAGCAAACACTTGTTTGTGCCGGTTAATAAGCATCCCCAACTTTCGGGGGGTAGATGACTTATCTCGCCTCTGTGAATTTCCAAGGGTGGATTTGAAGCTATGTTCGGCCTGAGCCAACTAGCCAAACCGAGCGGACAAGAAGGCTTAAGACTATCCAGGAAACGTATGCTCCTATTTCCATGCACCTTTAGGAATTTATCATCCCTGTATTCATAAAACATTGATTGGGGGCTTTAACACTTAATCTATTAATAATCAAAGCCATATCATATGATAGGTTATGAATAATAACAGGCAAATAGTTTACCTGAAGTTTTTTGCCTTAAATTGCAATTATTTGCAGAGGTGCTCCTAAAAAAATAGCTTAAGGCATTAGATGGTCATGATGCCTTCACCTTTGGTTGGTAAGAGAAAAGTCCTGATGACAGAAGTTGCACTTCTTCTGTAAGCAAAATGTATGATGCAGCTCCCTGGTCATATGAAGTAGGATAACAGGCGGAGTGTTCATCTTTATTAATCCAATCCCAAAAAACGAAAGTCAATCATACATATGATCAATACACTGTACCCCCCGATGGACATAACTATCTAGTTATATGCTATTTCTGTCGTATCACAATATAGCCATAAGCTATTGCTAGTTCTAGCTGATATAACCCCCTCTGGCTTACGATTATCGAGGAAGCTTCTAAATCCACCAAAGGCATATGAGAGGGCAAGTAGCCCTTGTGAGTTATTTTGAAAAATTTACAAACGCCCCCCCCCCTTACCAAGCTGGGGGAAAAATCAACTTTTGTTGCGGTTGTCGCATGAATTGAAGTGAGTCTTTTTTAAGTTGCAAAGTCTCTATATTCACTAAACAATTCAAGCAAAGTGCTTATTGCGTGAATGTTTTTCCTCTGGGAGAAAATTCTATATAATTCCTGGAAGTGATTGATTAAAGCTACATGAGTCTTTCCCAACAATAACAAGGCACTACCAATGAATATTTATAAACTACCCCTACGACATAAAAGTAGTCATGATAAGTCCCGTTCATGAGAAGTTTAAGCAATAAATATAATATTGATATTTTGTTGTCAGACTCGAGTTTTTGGATGTCACACCACTGGACAGGGAGAGTCACTCGCTGAGTAATTGAGACAAATATTCTGAAGGCTATCACATCTAGATAAATATCGACGCTGATTTTATACCACCCCAGCCAAGTCCTACGACAGAAAAAGGAGGCCGCCGAGACAACATTGAATAAAACAGCTATTGTTATTACTCCTCTCGGGTTAAATATCGATTTTTTATCCCTCGTAAAGATGTGGGATATTCTATAGAGTCTCCTAGGTATCCACGCACATCCATTCTTGTCATAATACAAATATGAAAAACCCTTTTGATCTAATCTAGTATGAAGCCCGAACCATCGCCCGATAAATTTAGTTTCTAACGCATTGCGAAGGTACTCCCTCCTGACCGTAAAGAGCCGAGATATATCCATCTCGTGTAACTAGAGCGACGGGAACAGTATATTAATGCTCACGACTGTCATCCATTCTCCAAGCGACAGTTCTGCCTGCGCAAAAAAGGCCTCAGTGTCGGCATAAATCCTAAAGCATTTTCAAGTAAAGTGCTCGACCTGATAGAACAGGTGAAAAACAGTAATATGTGCCTCCTAAATGTTGTGCGAAGGACTGAATAAATAATATTGGGTCGTGTTTATGAGATGCAGGAATTGAATATTTTAAAATTCGAACAGAAGTTACCTTGAAAACATTCCGACCGACTCGTGAATGTGTGGTTCCTCTGAAATGGAATCGGACTCCCATTTCACTCTCTTCCACATCTGAACAAAAATTTTTATACCTGAAGTGACTTCGATTTAACAGAGGTAGGGGGGAACCCAAGAAAGAGTCTAATGATCCATGTAAGAGGAGCTGTCACTTGTGGGGCTGTGCTTGGTCTCCATCCACGGGACCGGCCAATCGGCGTCCACTTGCTCATTGTGGGAGTTTTACGGTTCGAAGATTCATCGAGGAAACAGACTGATCTGCATAAAATAATTAGAGAAAGTTATTTATTATTATTTTTGTTTTAAGAGCCATACTTAGTACTAATTTATAACTCTAAGCAATCTTTTTAAAAAAAATAGTACTGTTAAAGTAAAACCTGGGAGAATCTAAGCAATCTATGGAATATATTGCGGATTACCTCCAAAATGATTTTTATTTTCTTGTTAGTGATATACTATTAATAAACATAATCTTCAAAAATGTTTTGACTGTTAATAAAAAAATTATTAAGAAAAGAGCGCTTGACCTCTTTCTTCCTGCCCTGCCCCCCGGATCATCTCTTGGAGTAATTGCCCCTGCCCCAACCTGTTGGAAAAAATTATTTATTAGCTCAAAGGACTTATTTCATTATCTGAAAATAGCAGTTAATTAAAAAACCATCAATTCAGAGCAATAAACTGGTATCTCACTCTGTCCCACGCATCTCCTGCGATGACGATGAACATTCGTCGCCACACACACTGATACCCGCAAAACTACAGTAGAAAGTGTGGAGCAGGCTGCATCCTGAGGGTATAGAACGCCCGCATATGGTGGAATCTGCGAGCTGGTGACGATCATATCTGTAAAAACTAACACACAACACACTCATATTCCATAAATTATTAAAATTATAGTTTTAATATTTTGAATCTCCCATAATAGAGAAGTTTATTACTCGTGCTCTAAATCTAAGCTGGTAACTTTTCTTGATGACGGGAAAGCACCTTCGCCCTAACAAAAGGTGAGCGTATTTATAGCACGCTTTTAGGATAAGCGTGCTCATAAGATGCTAAATTTTTCACCCAAATAGAGGTAGCAGTTTTTTCACATCATTCTCTCTCTCTAATTTCACGGGAAATCTTTTAAACAAAAATCCCTGCAAGTCTATTATATTATAATAAATCTAGAAAAGATTTCTTATGTCCACTAAAGGTAATAGGGATAAAATCTGGAAACTCTTTTCCCCGAACGAAAAAATAAAGAATTTAGACCGGCAGTAGGGATGATTACTAATATATTGCCATAGTCATGTGAAATTTTCCCATTTGTAAAAAGCCGAGGCGAGGAAAGATTAATTTATTAATTTATAGATACTGACCATCTCGCCAAACCTAAATAATCTTAAAAATATAATATAATAATATATTTTTCTCCTTTTTCCTCTCCCAAAATAAAATATAAATAGCAACAGCCGGCAGAAAAGTGTCGGGGCCTGCTTCTCTTTGTCTGAGACCCCCATTCGACCCACCACCACCTGCGTAGGGAAGGTAGTGAAACTGCGTAATATTCCAGACGACCTTCAACTTCGGTCGGCTTTTTTTCTATGGTCTACTGGCGGGAGAAGCCATGCCGCCATTGTTATCTTCTCAACTCTGTGATTAAACTTTCCCACCCCCTCCCTCCCCTCCTGCTTTGCACTAAAAAGAAATGTTTATATAATAAGATGATTTCTCCCACAAAAAAGGCTCATAGAAATGGGAAGATGGACAAGGTGCTGTACCTTTAACTGAGGAAGAGTTTGAAATATATTCAGAGAGCTGCAAGAATCTAACTTGTTGCCGGTTTTAGTGCGGGGCAAGGCAGAGCAGTCTAGAGGAGCGTTATGAAGAAAAATATCGGTTCGTAGTGCGGGCGAGAAGTAATATCATTTCCGTCTGGATGAATAAAACTCTCACACCTTTGAAACAAGATCACCTCTCTTAGTGAGCAACTCATTTTAGTTAAAGGTCTCATTAACCCGGCGGATTACCAAAATCCCCTTGAGACAGAAACAATAGCACTCTGTAATATAATTTATGAGACCTTTTTTATGAAGGCAGTTAAGAGTGATGTTTTAGCCAATATTTTTACATAGAGGTATCTAAGACACGAGCAAATATAACCCGTAATTCTCATATCTCAAAATTTTTCCACAAGGAAAATACGCTCGCCAGCGATCACACTTAATTGTAGCCCATATATTTTATTAAGACAAACGAGGATGCTGTCTCCAGTTGGAAATGTCCTGGCGACAAATTTTAAGGAAAAAATCTAGCCCCTAAATTTGTTGAGATATATCGTCACGTCCTCTGCGGATAAATACGCTATCTTAGGTTATATAACCGCCTCCAGATGAAATTCACTACGAAAGCTTCATTATCCGAGAGGGGCAACTGTGAAACTGTATACCGCTGGTAAAAACAAAAATGGCCTTAAATTCACATAAAAGAAAATTCTAGAAAAGGTATTTAGAGAGACGTCAATAGCCCCGGGGCTTTTACTACATGAGAATGTTAACAAAACATTTTAGAGCAGCTAGGGAAAAAACGCCTCAATTACATCTAGAAGACGATTAGATCTCTCTCATTCTCAGAGGGCCTATACTTTTGCATAAATTGCAGCCTCAGCTATTTCCCAGACGGAAAATCATAGCTCTGCCCCTCGCATTAGTCCTCACACTCGACGTGGCGGACATGACTAGTATTACATTCCCACAACTGCGCATTAAATATAATTTGATTATGCATTGATAGTCTTTTCAATGTTAATGAAGCGGTAGGACTAGTCAGAAAAAACTCAAAAAGCGTCTTTGGGTCTCTAGCGAAATATATAGAAAGGCCCCTCACCTTCCGTGGATTTCGAGATTACACACGACATAGGGATCCGAGTTTTATAATCGTCCTCTCTGAATTAACCTAAAAAAAAAAATCTTTAAATTAAACAGTACCCGTCCACCCCTCGGACACAAAGGCGGGCAATAGCGGAACGAGCTATTCGCAACACTTGCATAGAAACTACGCGCTAAATGACTTTAAACAAATTCCTTAAAATAATATAGGTATTACCAGCCATATTAGATACTTACAACCAAGCCTCCTCACAGGACCTCTCTCAAGAAAAGGTCAAACTCCCACAACAAGTGCATTCCTCTGATCTACCTCGAGAACATTCTCGTGCAGTATTGGGCTAATGTTAATTTAAAAATAGCCCGTCCTTAACAGCCTCGTACAAGTCCACGACAGACTCCTGGAGCGACATGAGCGGATAACAAGCTCACCGGGGATTATTTTTTTTTTATTATTCACAAGAGTTATTGGCCTCAAAACACCGAAGAAATTTTTATTAAAAATCCAATCGGTTGATAATTCTCAGTAATCCCCACATATTCTACTTATCGAACCTAGAGCGGGAAAAATCCACGGGCCATTTTAACGCTCAGGAATTAAATAGAAACATCTCTACCTACCTTAATTATTACCTTTTTCCCATTAAAATATGAGACGGAGAAGAAAAACTGACGGGCAGTAGAGAAATCTGGGGGGGGTGTGCTGGGTGGGTTAACCCCGAAGTGCAGCTAGGCTGGGTTCATCGAGAAGGACATTCAAAATGTCAGACAGGGTAAGCCCCTGGCAGTGTCAACCACAGAGACATATTAATATTTATTAAACAAACTTCCAAGCTAAAGCTCGCAATCGTATTATTAAGGAATTAAAAAATAGCAAGAAATTAATTGCATATCTAGATATTTACTAAATTTTCTTAAGAAAAAATCTAACATTAGAACCGACTTATTTTGAAGCAAATTAAAGTAAGTTTAGAGGAGACATCTCACCGTTGCCCGTAACGAACTCCACTTTCTAAAAAAAAAAAAAATATTCATCTCTCGAAGCGTGAGGAGGTCCATCTTAACTACACTCTTACCTCTGGTCATCTCGCTGATTAGTAGTTTTAATAAAGTAAAAAATAATCGAAAGTGGTGGTAAAAGGAATTTTGTCTCATCCCTCGCTAATAACCGCCGAAAAATAAAAATTTACAAATGGAACAAATATCTTACCACCACAGTCCTAAGCGCGAATCTCCTTTTCCCACTCCTTCGAAAAGCATCTGGCAACCACCACTATGGCGCCGTAGGAAGGACACTCTACTCAGCCTCTCGAGAGTGAAAGTGAAACTCAGCCCAAAGCAATTATGAAAGGTCAGCTCCTGCCCCAGCTAGCAACTCTCCCCTCACTAAGGTAATTACCGCTTCGACTACCACCCTCCCACGAGCGGGCACCCACCCGAGCTCTTTGAAGAGACTTGACATGGCGAGTCCCCCATAAAAGAAAAAAAAACAAAGCTCGCTCGCTGTAATAGGGCCGGACCCCTCGGCGTGTGGCGGCAGTGCGTCAGTGGCGGCGCTGCGGCGCTGCGGTGGCGGGCGCGCCCGCGTAGTTGCCGCGAGGCAGTCTAAGAGTACAAAAAAAGAAAAATATCCGAAACAGAAAATAATGGCCAATAATAAACGTCCGCCGAAATACTTAATATCATTAATATCAAGAAAAAACAACCGGGCTTTTCCTCTCTCGCCTGAGGACTCATCCCCAAATTTAAATGAAAAAAATTCTCGTATTTCAACGAGAGAAAATTGGCCCATACGCGAAAATCTAGCTGATCTATATCAAAAATAATTCTTTCATTCGGGTGGATAAGAAGTATTTTATATTCCCTCCATATACCATAATTTTAAACATTTACAAATCATATAAATCATTGACAGGCAGTCGAGCGTGACATCGATAAAAAACTATTGCCCGTTGTATGGGAATTAGTGAGGCCTTAATAGATAAGAGCCAAGATTTTATAAAAACACAAGGCGAGAAAACACAATTAATAGGCGGTTTTTATGTTCCAAAAATGACCGCGGAAAAAAAGAAGCCCGCTCTGGCTAGAGCCTATTGAAATTTACAAGCTTTCAATATAAGTCGAGAGTAGAGCTTTAAGGCCCGCTTTAGTAAATATCGTGTAACAGGAACAGAGACACGAGAAGTAATCCCTTCTCGAAGTGCTATTCATAAATAAAATGGACCAGCCATCAGTTGATTTCCGAGAGAATAATCTCCACCCTTGAATGAAGAAGGAAAAAGGATCCCTAGTTTGTCGTATATTAATACATCAATTAACGTCAAGACGAACGATATCAGCAATGTGTTACAAAGCTCGTGTGATACAAAGTTTATGGCAAACTACGAATCCTTCAAAGTCAATGCCCCATGACGCAGATTTTTACTAAACTTTTGATGAAATTGAAAAAAGTTATATGAACAATTTAATCAAAAGAACTGACGGCTGTGAAATACTGACGGGACATTGCGCGAGAGCATAGAAAGAAAGCTATCGCATTGATTCCGTTATTAATTATAGATGCATTTGAAGGGGCCCAAAGCTTGTATACATCATCTTAGGACGAATGTCGACCTAGAGAGGTCCCCCAAACCCCTACCAAAGTCCCACCCGCGGGAGTGGAGGCTACAGCAAGGTCGCGGTATTTAAACCTCCGTCGGGCAGACGTGTGCCGAAAAACATATCCGTCTCACTCCTCAAGCGAAGTACTCTAAGGAACCCAACTGTTGACGAGAATGGAATATCAAAATTTCCATAATTGTTGGGGGAATAACGGCGAAGAATTCTGTAATATGGGATTGTATCGTGTATACCTCTCCCACATACGCTACTTACTGCTAACGCCCCCTATCGCGGCCGGCTCTTTCAACTCTGGTAACAAATATTCCTTTTATCCAAATTGAGCAAAATCGCTAATCCTGGTGAAACCGAGGCCATAGCAGCAGATCGGGGCACAACCCCCCGGGAAATTGTCCTAAAATCACCCCCCACCATGCACCAACACCCTGATGACAGGCCAGAGGATTTTTTTAAGACCCCACCATGGTTCAGCACTAATATGTCAGTTCTCAGCGGGTCCTTGTCTTGACAAAAATGAAATTGGCGCAACAGTCAATTAGAGCGTATCTCTCGAACACGCATTATGTACGCTGGTTTGAAGCAAGGACAACGCAAGCAGAATCGACGAATTTGTTTAAAAATTAATATCTAGTGTCCTGGGACTGGCGGTGATAGCCAATGGCAGACATCAAACGGGTAATTTTATAACAACTCCCCCATTACATTGGGCATGAGGCATAAAACAATGCCGAATGAATGGCACACAGAATATCTCCCTCGTCAGTAAACATATTTTTCAAGACGACTATTACTGAAACGGGAAGATTCCGACATGCATTGCTCATACCTCAGTGATCCCGTACCTTGGCAGCACCTAAAAACATCCTAGATGAGTGTGTGAAATTAGAACCCGGCGCCTCCCCCGGAAGCTCTGAGAAACGGGAAATACTACAGCTGAGTCTGTGGGAAGCAAGGCACTGCAGCATCAGCGGATGGCGGCAGCAGCATCAGCAGTCGGCAGCGGCGGTGTCAACGTGTGCTGACGTCTGGAGCCGGCACGGTGGGATTGGAACTAAACGAGACAGTGGGCATGCGTGGAAAAGGACATCCTAGATGGATGTCCGAGGGTCACTTCAACGCTGAAAACGCAAACGACAGGCACGAATGTGGATTTTTATTCCTCAATGTTCCTGTAACTAATAAAAAAATAAAAATGTAAAAAGTCTTTCAAACAAAGTGCTGGTAAACTAATAAAAAATAAAAAAAAGTAAAGACCTTCAAACAAAAGTTTTTTTAAACTACCTTTAAAAAATAAAATATAATGGTCCTAATAATTTGGTATTGTCCTCACACAGTCTCTGTCCGCTCAACTGGACAGAGGGGTCCGGGGAAAATATATCAATTTTGAGCAGTTTAGAAAATATAGACATTTTTCGACAATAACAGCTTCGGGCCTTTCAAAATATAATTACTGTGCAACGGCCTTTTAAATCCATCCTTGAACAACGAAATAGCATTGCTTAATGATGTTCTGTACCCAAAAAATTCAAAGTGTTTCTAACAAAGACGAAGCCGAATGCGGTATTGACATTATACAAAATCACATTTACTTCGAAACAGGAATAAGTACAGAATAAATAGTCCAGTCACATTCATAACCAAAAAATGATGTGTTATCGACAGATGCCAGCCATATTATTGAAGAAATTAAATCGAACAGCTAACAGCAGAATTTAACAAAAATATGGCCTTTCTAGAGATAATAATCGGTCACAATTCCTCGAAAGGGAAAATACTCAATTAATGAATGTCGGATTGGGGAGGGTTTTAGTTTCGACGAGATCGCTGAACCTTTCCGGGAAAAATACAATGCTGCCACTTTCATTTAAAGCTCAATTATTTTAACCGAGAATAGCTCGGTCTTCTTTCTGGGCTTAGCAGCGCTGAAAACTATTATTTTATTTCGTATTGACGGCGCCATCGAGGGTGACCTTCCTTCCCCAATAGCAGATGCCCCAATCAGCCTGATCCCACTGCCGGAGTTGATTATGATTTAAATATATAGTGATATTTGGAACCCGCAAACTAAATAACTGTAGCAGTTAGTCAATATTCTGATATGCTTTCGCCTTTCAGGATAGTTATTCAAAAGGTGCACATCCCTATATCTTACACAAAAACCTCTATGCGTAACCTGAATTAGATAACATAGCTATCAAAAATGATCAGATCAAGTATGGTCGTAATCGTGTCCTTATGAAAGCGGTCATTCCACTACCGTAGTGTACATTTGAAGACGCGATAAATAAATAGAACCAACCTCTGCGTAAAAAAAATGTTCTAGTTTCCTCTAACCGCCAAACATGCGTGTACCCTTCAAGTGCCCTCTGAGCAGGGAATTGTCGGAGTTCTTATTCTCAGCCTCAAAACCCTCCCAGGAGTGGGAGGGTGGTCCTGGGGGATATACAGACCTTTTTCACGCGCCATACAGAGTCCGAGGTGGGGGATTTTTTTTTTTCCGCGGCTTTCTAGAGGGCCTAGCTAAAAGAGAGCCTTTTAAACCTTTTCTTTTCCAGAGTGGCTGCGCCAAGTGCAGTGAATATGGACTAAAATGCTCGATGAATTATCAGTCTGGAAAAACATACATGAAAGAAAGCTGCTCTTAAAGAATCTCACGGGATAGATGCTTTTACAAAGGAGTGGCAAAGAAGGTTATTAACGGGCTGTCAGAGTGAGCAGGTGACTAAGCGACGCTAAATAATAATAAATGCAGCAAGATAAATAAACGCCGACGAAGGTCCGAGTTGCTTATCAAACGGATGTTTTCATCACCCTCTCGTATAAACAGTTCTTATATCCTAGGGCGCGGGTGTCCGGGGCTGAAAACAGAGGCCATCAAAGTCCCGTTAAAATGATTATTCGTCCACAGCGTCATTAATCAATTCCCGCACCGCATAGACTGAGACAACGTTGATGATTTCCATAGCTCGCACTCAGAGTTTTGATACTCTATATCTAACAGTAACCTATCTCTCTCCTCAAACAACTAAAAGATAATTTTTCTAGAATTTAGGAATTCCTGGATTCCCCGGAGCATTTCTAGATTAGGCAAAATGGATGTTATAGAATTTAGAGTGAACTCTAACAGAGGCTGCAGGGCAAAGTCCATCTAGGGAAACAAGCAAACATTGCACTGATTCAATGGATTTTCCCAACACGATTAAAAATTTTTAAAAGTTCCAGTGTTTCCTGGGCGAGCAAATAACGGAATCATATTCTAGTTTTAATTACTGTTCCATCATTAAACTCTGCGTCAGTAAAACGAAGCCAGTTGCCGAGTATCGCCCGACGGGCTATCTCTTGGCCCCGAGCTATAAGGAGAAGGCACTAACTAAGTTCTTCGATACATGCCTATTCGTTCGCCCGCACAATCCGCAAAAGAAACCCAGAAACTGACAAAGAATATAAAAACCAGGCATAACTCTGTGTTTTTTTCCTTGGGCTCTGGACGTATCCACTCTGGACCAATATCTCTTGACAATATCGATTTAAAAAATAGGCTGTAAATTATCCCTCCTCAAGCGTAGACCTCCTGAAAACAGATGATGATGCCAGCACATGCCATCTCCATATTAAAAATATTGCTAAATTTGGCTTACTAGGGTGTCACCCATATAAGTCAGCTTATAAGGCCTTGAACAAGTCTCTAAGAGCCTAGACACGCAAAGCCGATAGATATAACTTTTATTAGAATCGCACTCTATAGTAACCAATTATGTGCTAGGTCACAATCAAACGAGTCTCCTAATAGATCAGCCACTGTTAACTCCCTCAAAAAAACAATTATCATAACTCCCTACAAATACCCAATATAAACTCTTCAATTTCTGACAAACATCCCCAGGAAATCTATTAAAATTTGACAAAACGTGCTTCCACAATAAAACACAGATAGAACTAATCTAGATTTTGTTTGATTTAAGCTTTTATAATAATTGTTATTTATTATTATTATAATTAAGTTAATATTAATTATTATAATTAATATAATAAATTATTATTATTATTATTAATACATTCTAAAGCGTTAAACCACGCTGCTGATGAACAGCACCTATTTGCACTGAAAGATAACAAGCTTGATCCAACAGGAAGCAAGAGTAGGGCGTTTCCAACCTTGCTTAACATCAGAGCTCTTCAGTGGTATCAACGAGTTGCCTGCGGATAACACTTTATTTTTAACCTCTCGTCATTGCACAATTAAACCAAAGAAATCCACACCACGCAGACTCAGACCTGAACCCACACATAACGAGACTCAGACCTGAAACCACCACACGAGAACTTCATTCAGACCTGAACACACACTACGCAGGACTCAGACCAGACACCACACTAAGAGACTACTCAGAACCATAGAACACACGCGTACGTGACTCATACTGAACCACCCTACCAGACCTCAGACCTGAACCACACACGAGATCTCAGAGGACCTGAACCACACTACGAACTCAGGACCTGAACCCCACTATAGACACAGACCTGAACACCCCCACTACGAGCGACTCAACTCGTGACACCCCCACTACGAGACACTCAGACCTCGAACCCCACTACGAACTCAGAACCTGACCACTAACACACCCAGCTCCTTACAAGCAGACACTCCCGACCGCATCTGAAGCCACAACCTACGCAGCACTCAGACCTTAACCACACTACGAGACTCAGACCTTGAACCACACTACGAACTCAGCGACCCTGAACCCCAACAACGAGACTCAGACCCTACACCCATACTCTAATCGAGACTCAGCACCTGAACCCCACTACGAGACTGCACACCGATGACCACAACTCGAGACTCAGACCCTAAACCCCACAATCGGAGACTCCAGACCTAAAACCACACTACGAACTCAGACCTTGAAACCATCCAGCTACGATCGCAGACCTGAACCACACAAACGAGACTCAGACCTTACACCACACTACGAACTCAGACCTGACCCACACTACTAGACTCAGACCTTAACCCCACTACGAACTCAGACCCCTTAACCACACTCTACGAGACTCAACCCTGAACCATCACAACGAGAACTGCATGACCTGAACCACACTACGAGACTAGAACCTGAACCCCGACATATGCAAGACACAGACTTGAACACACACTAATTAGCAAACAGACCTGCAACCCACATCATTGCGACGAGACATCAAAGAGAAACCTGAATCCCACACCTACAAGACCTCAGACACAAGAACCACACTACAACTTCAGACTAGTCGAAACCCACACAAACACGCACAGTACCAGACGTCACATCCAGCAAGCCCATGCAATAACCAACGACCCTAACACCATACTCTACCTTAACAGCAATGAACGCTGCAGGAAAACCATCGAACCCCCTACATGCTCATCTACACATTCCTCAGACGCTGAAACCACACTACGCAGACTCAACCTGAACCACACTACTAGACTCAGACATTAACCAGACCTACGAGACTCAGACCATGAACCACACTACAAGATCTCCATACCAAGAAACCACAACTACGGAGAATTCAGAGACCCTGGTACCCACCACTACAAGACTCAACCTGAGTAGTATATGTTGGTCGATCTGAAACAATGCCGGAAAATGACCAAGCAGGAAAATAGCCGATAAAGATGGGAGTTATGCATGACAGGGTAATTAATTTAATATGAATAATCCCATGGCCCAAGGGGATAGAGAGCCTTATTCCATTCCTATGCATTAAATAAGTAGGTAGATGAAAGGTCAGAACAAGGATTCGGGAGTGTGTAGGTGGGCAGATTCTGAGTGGATAAATGTAGTTGGAAAAGAATGTGATAATGGTGGTCGCTGCAAAAGCACAGGTGCTAGTCCAGGGGGTATCAAGTTTAATATGTTTAAAATCAACCCCCAGGGGATTAGAGAGAATTTATCTCGTGTATTACTAATTACTAGAAGGTAGAGGTAAAGATCACTTCTGACAACTCCCAAACTCAATCACTGTGATAGCATGGAGAGGCAGTAGCAAAAAGGAAATCAGGTGTGGCAGAGGGCAGATCCCCAGGATAAAGAGTGTCGGAAAAAAAGGAATGAGATCATGGGTTGGGTCTTCATAAGCTCAGGTGCTGTCCAGGGTAGCAAGATTTTTAATAAGTTTAAACATCCCCCAAGGGGGATAAGAAGAGATGCAGGCTTATTTCTCCGTTTGTAATTACTAATTACTTAAGAAGGCTAGGGAAATGATCACTTTTGACATCCCAAACTCCATTCACTGTATACAGACTGTAGAGGCACGCTTAGCAAAACAAGGAATACATATGTCTAGCAGGTGTGCAGATACCCATGATAAAGACGTGTGGAAAAAAAAAGAATGAGATAATGTGTTTGGTCTCTCAAAAGACAAGGTGCTTGTCAGGGTACAAGATTTAAATAGGGTTTTAAAACATCCCCCAAGATGATAGAGGAGAGAGGAGGTGACTCTCTATTTCGTTCTTCTGTGTAATTACTAATTTATAAAGAAGGTAGGGTCAATGATCACTTTTGACACCTCCAACCTCATCACCTGTGATAGAAGGGAGAGGCAGTACAAAAAAATGAATCAGTGTGCAGGTGGGCAGATTCACTGATATGATTGTGGAAAAATAATGTGATAATGGGTTGGTCTCATAAGCACAGGTGTCTGTCAGGGGTACAAGATTTAATATGGTTTAAAACATCCCCCAGAGTGGATAGAGAGAGAGAGGCTTATTTTCTGTGTAATTACTAATTAAAGAAGGTATGGCCAGTACAAAGGATTTCAGTGACTTGGCTCTCTGATGGAGTGTTAGCGGCGGGCCCTGCTTCTTTGGAGGTCATTTCGGTGTGATATCACCCTGCGCCGCTCAACCGGCTACATCGGGGCATCTGTGTAAAAAAGGAGAATAACCTAATTTTTCAAAGGTAAACACAAAAAAGTCCTCTTAGAAAATATATTTATTAGTCTTTAACCATTACATTGTTTTATTCACCTCAGCCCTCTAAACAGACTAGCTTCAACAGAGCACTGAACTACGAGCAGTGGCGGAAGATCTACCTCTCATCGGCGTCGATGCTTGAACCCTGGTGAAAAAATCACTAACTTTTTTTTCTCTTCCCCCGCCAAAGATGCAATGTCACTCATCTCTAGTTCCCTCTTCATTCTGTACTCCCCTTCTTCAGTACTCATTAGCTTCTTCGTGTCTCCTCCCACTTTGTCATCTGTTTTATCTTTAAATAATTTAAAACTTTGTTCTCTGGCATCTGGATGACCATAGGATACAGAGTGGATAGTCATCTAAGTAAAAGCGCTTATTCATCAAGTGAGCTAAGACCTCGTTTTCCCCTAGTGGTGATAGTGGTTCATCTGACCTTTTAAATTTCTAATTTGACTATATTGGAAGGTAGTTAGAACCGTCTTCCAGGCACCTTCTAAAGTTATTAAGAGTTAATCATAGTTGTTCAGACTGAGGAACTCCTTTCGCCAGCGGATAGTGTTGTTATTATCATCTAGCAGGATGCTATACATTTTAGGGTTAAATGGCAACTATTTCTGAATAAGGCGGTCCCCCACCTCACTTTATTTAAGTAAGAGCCTAGAGATCCCTTCCCCTTGATCATTCGTAGAGAGAGGATGAATCTAGTGGGAGAATTTAGATGTGTCTATCCATTTCTCCAATGGTTCCTACCGATTTCATCATAAAGGATTTTGAGCCACTCTAAAACAGCGATGACACTATCGTATCTGAATGAGATTTAGTTTTATGTTTGCGTCTTGGTATGTTTTTCTTAAGAAATCATATACACAAAAATGACAGCTGTAAATTTGGCAAGTACCTAGATAACGGTAACCTATGTACTTAGGGTAAGTGCGTTTTTTATGGCTGGCGTCCCGTCGTAACCAATAACTTTGTTTTCTCAAAGCTTTATGGCTTTCTTAATAGTTGCTTACTCCACCGCATCGCAAAATGCTCCCGCTTCGGATGTTGTGAGCTTCGTTATTGTTGGCAATAATGTGATGATTAAACATTTCCTTGCCGAATACAGAATTGTAACAATTAAAATAATCGCTGACAGTCTTTACTATGCACTATTGCGTTGCCTCACGTTCGTTTAAACAAAGCCCGCCAGATATATTCCTTGTTAGAAATTCAAATAATATGCTAATGAATTTTCTCAATGAGACCTATCACCCATAATCAATCTGCAATAAAAAGCGCATGAAATAAGTAGTTTCGTTTTGGGGAGATGGTCCCCCACTAATTTAGTATTTTTTCTAAACGGGGTATTTTTTTGATTACTGATAGCCAAAGCTGTTTGCTGTACTCCGATAGATCAACTAATGTTATTTGTTTGTGATAGAGGACCATAGGGTAAGTCAACCTGAAGCGAGCTAATTTCTGAGGGCTATTCCTAGAGTGTCCTATAAGAAGCCAGTAACCTATTATAGAAGTCTTGAGGATTCTTCTGGAGAAGACTGCCATTTGCGAGAAAACAAACCGCCATTTCCAGCGGTGAGAGTTTTCGAAATGTTTGCGTATGGCAGCGCCTCAGTCATGCAAGAACCATAAAGAAAATAAAATCCTCTGGGGGTCCCCCAGTATAGCAAAAATTTACGTTACTAAGTTTTTCTCATCAAAAATTGGATTAAATGAACTGGTTAATGGCCTGAGCAAACGTCCTAACAGCAGTAGTGAAAGTCCGCCATCTTATATTAGACCTGTAGTGATGTATAAAGCTCCTGATCATAATTAATTCTAAGTTCCACTCCACTGGTTTTTAAAAGGCATCATAGGACAAAGCCGGGGAGAGAAAACCATAGTGAACAACATCTAGATTATAGATGTTTATAAAAATCTCCTATGCAAGGTGAAATATGTCAGAGCCAGAAGTCCTTACATCACAGCTGAGAATAACTAGGAGATAGCTCCCTAGAGTTTGAACAAGCTGTTTTCCCCTTCCTCCCATACCAGATGAGGCAATGATCGAATTCTTCTTGGCAAAAATGCTTTCTTTGACAGAGAACCTGTAGAAATCTTTTTGGGGGTAAAGTCTCTCTTCGAGCCTTTCTGGGGACTGCAAAATTCATAAGCAAACACTTGTTTGTGCCGGTTAATAAGCATCCCCAACTTTCGGGGGGTAGATGACTTATCTCGCCTCTGTGAATTTCCAAGGGTGGATTTGAAGCTATGTTCGGCCTGAGCCAACTAGCCAAACCGAGCGGACAAGAAGGCTTAAGACTATCCAGGAAACGTATGCTCCTATTTCCATGCACCTTTAGGAATTTATCATCCCTGTATTCATAAAACATTGATTGGGGGCTTTAACACTTAATCTATTAATAATCAAAGCCATATCATATGATAGGTTATGAATAATAACAGGCAAATAGTTTACCTGAAACGTGTTAAATCTACTTTCCACTTTCCTCTTAAGATCAGTGTTCCCAGTGTTCCCATGTTCCCCATTGTTCTCCAGTGTTCTCCAGTGTTTCCCCAGTGTTCCCCGGTGTTCCCTAGTGCTCTGGTCACTACCCTGAACTTGGTCACAAGATGTCACTCAGTGGGTCACAAAATTTGCAAAATGAATAAATCATGAATATCATAATTAGCTTACATTTCTACAAACCTGGATGAATTGTTTGCAGCCCTTGGAACTTCTCTAATTTATGCCTTGTATTTTATCAGGTGAAGGACTGTACACTGGGGCCATGTACTCGATGACGAGCCTAATATACGGAGTGTATATAAGTCCTAAAGAATTCATTTGGTTCATGATGACTTGCTTACAAGTTATATAGTTGATGGATTACTCATGCGATATTGTTGGTGTTTTGTTTATTCCTGAATTCTTTTGTTTTATTGATATTTGCAGCTTCTAACCGTCACGTAATTCCGTCTCGGGTCTTCTCTTACCTTCTCACTTCACTTTACCTCACATTTCTTCAACTCCAGCATCAATTGTTGTACAGTGTCGGCAGGTTGAGCAGGTCTCTCTGGAGCCTCTCTCCTTCATCTTTTATTTTGATCCTTCTCATTAATACTCCTCCATCATTCGTTCCCTACATTTATCCACATTGTAGCTGCAGCTGCCGCCTGAGCATCTCAGACTTAAATCATCTTGAATCTTCCTGGTGCTCCGACAGAAATTATTTATTGGTTTATTTTTATGACAGTAAATTATGTAACAAGAAGAGCCTCAACACTGACCGCAAGAAGAGCCCCAACACTGACCCGCAAGAGGAACCCCAACACTGACCCGCAAGAAGAGCCCAACTGACCCAAGAAGAGCCCCAACACTGACCCCCATGGAACGCCACTAGTAACGGGTCCAGTTACCCATTCTAATTTCTCCCCATTTATGCAAGCTCTGGGAACGCCGCTACACGTAGCGAAAGTGACGGTTGAAAGTGGACGATACCAAGAGGGCTGCCCACACGTGTGGGTATTGCCAACATGTAAGGCAGCAGTGTACAACGTATTAATTAACAACATTAGTAACTATCTTACCCATCTGATCGTCGTTCAAGAAGGATGCCTTGATGCTGTTGATGAGAGTTGTAGTTATCATCAGTTCCTTGGATCAAACCTGATTGTCCTCCCCTCCGTTCCCCAGGCAGCTGTATGGTCCCGGCGGTTTAGCGCTTCATCTACGAATACGGTAATATTAAATAATGTTACTAGACATTCCGGAACGATCGAGTGGAGTTTTCTCTTCAAATTGTAGGTTGTGAATTATTGCAGAGAGTATCGTGACTTATTCTTCTAGGCCAGCGGTTCTCAACAAAGGACCATGACCCAGAAGACAGCCACGTGAACATTTTTAGATGGGTCACGGCTCGTTATAATAACTTGTGTTTCAGAAAAATTTGGAAATCTGAAGTTAATAGTTTCATTACATTAATTTTTTTTTATTTTATTTTTTATATTACTTTCAGTATAAAGCCTATACGAATTTATATATTAGAGTGGTAGTCGGACCCGTGTAAGCTCAGCTTTCACGGGTCTAGCTCCGTGTCTGACTAGTGTTGGGCTGAGCCTCTGAACTGTTGATGTTGGTATTTGGCACACGTGTGTGTGTCACCTCTATGTACCTCAGTGTACCTTGGGATGACATCAGGATGATATACGAGTGTGCTGTCTCTCAGCTATATATAATATATATATTATATATTATTTTTTATATATATTATATATATTTATTTTTATATATATATATATTTTATATATTATTATATATATTTAAAAATAGCTCTTTTCCCCCTCCCAAAAA
>NW_026507554.1:0-15861 GCF_026875155.1 Cherax quadricarinatus
GCGGGGAAAAATTAAAACCCAAGTATAAAATTTTAAAACATGGGGGGTATCAAAATTTAATTTAAAAAACAAGTTTTTAAATTTTAACCGCGGGAAAAAAAAAAAAAAAAAAAAAAAAAAAAAATTTAAAAAAAAAAAAAAAAAAAAATAATTTAATCCCCAAGTATCAGTTTAAAAAGGGGGTTATCAAATTTAATACCCAAGTATAAAAAGTTTAACACGGGGGTTTTAAAATTTAATACCCAAGTATAAATTTTAAACACGGCGGTATAAAATTTAAATTTACCCAAGAAATAAAATTTAACCAGGGCGGGTATCAAATTTAAAAACCCCAAAATTCAATTTAACACTGGTATAAAATTTTTAATACCCAAGTATAAATTTTAACACGTGGGTATAAAATTTTTAATACCCAAGAAAAAAATTTTTAACATCCCGGTAAAAAAATTTAATCCCCAAAGAATAAATTTTTTTTTTAAACACTGGGTATAAAATTTTAATACCCAAGATAAATTTTAACACGTGGGTATCAGTTTTTAATCCCCAATTTTCAATTTAAAAACCGGGTAAAAAATTTAATACCCAAGAAAATCAATTTAACACGTGGGTATCAAATTTAATAGCCAATTTATCAATTTAACACTGGGTATCAAATTTAATCCCCAAAAGTATAAATTTAAACACGCGGGGTATAAAATTTTAAATCCCCAAGTATAAATTTTAAAACCACGGGGAAATCAAATTTAAAAACCAAGTATAAATTTTAAAAACACGCGGGTAAAAATTTAATACCCAAAAGGTATCAATTTAACACGGGGGGTATCGTTTTTAATTTCCCCCCAAGGGGAAAACCCAATTTAACACGCGGGTATAAAATTTAAATCCCCAAAAAGAAACAATTTTAACACGTGGGTATAAAATTTTAAATACCCAAAAGTATCTTTTTAACACTTTGGTATAAAAAATTTAATCCCCAATTATCAATTTAACACGGGGGAAAATAAAATTTTAAAAACCCAAGTATCAAATTTTAACAACGTGGGTATAAATTTTAATCCCCAAAAGTACAATTTAAACAACCGGGTAAAAAATTTAATCCCCAAAGAATACAATTTAACACGGGGGTATAAAATTTTAAAATCCCCAATTTATCAATTTAACACTTGGGTATAAAATTTAAAAAACCCAATTCAATTTAACACGTGGGTATAAAATTTTAAAATCCCCAAAGTATCTTTTTAAAAACACGTGGGATAAAATTTAAAATACCCAATTTTTCATTTAACACGTGGGTATAAAATTTTTAATACCCAAGTATCAATTTAACAAAAGGGGGTATCAAAAAAATACCCAAGTATAAAATTTAAAAACGGGGGTTATCAAATTTAATCCCCCAATTAATCTTTAACAACGTGGGTATCAAATTTTTTTCCCCAAAGAAAATAAAATTTAAACAACGGGGGTTTTAAAAAATTAAAAATAAAATTAAAAAATTCCGGGGGTTTTTAAACCCTTCTGGTAATTTTTTAAAAGGTTAACTTGACTCGGAAATTTTTAAAAAATACCCCCTTTTAAAAAAAACTAGTTTTTTAGAAATTTTTCAAAATTTTTTCTTTTTTGGGCTTTTGTTTTCATTTTAAATTTTTTAAAATTTTGTTGTTTTATTAACTTTAAAAATTTTTTTTCCCCGTTGTACATTTTAAAAAATTTTTAATTTTTGTTTTTTAAATCATTTTTAAAAATTTTAATTTTGTTGTTGTATCCCTTTCAAAATTTTTAAATTTTTTGCTGTTGTAATCATTTTCAAAATTTTAATTTTGCTTTTTTTAAATAAACTTTAAAAATTTTTTAATTTTTTGTTGTTTTTATCATTTTTTTAAAAATTTTTAATTTTTTTGCCTGCTGTATCATTTCAAAATTTTTTTTGCTGTTGTATCATTTTTCAAAATTTTTAAATTTTTGGGCTTTTGGTATTCACTTTAAAAAATTTTAATTTTTTCCCTGTTTTTTAATCAAATTTAAAAATTTTAAAATTTTGTTGTTGTATCACTTCTTTTTTTAAATTTTTTCCTTTTTGTATCTTTTTCCCAAAATTTTAATTTTGCTTTGTATAAATTTTCAAAATTTTTTTTCCTGTTGTATCATTTTCAAAATTTTAATTTTGCTGTTGAAAACATTTTAAAAATTTTTTAATTTTGCTGTTGTACCCATTTTAAAAATTTTTTAATTTTCCCTTGTTGTTTTAAATTTTAAAATTTTTAAATTTTTTTGGTTTTTTGTATCATTTTCCCAAATTTTTAAATTTTTGCTGCTGTATCATTTTCAAAATTTTAATTTTGTTGTTGTACCAATTTTAAAAATTTTTAAATTTTTTGTTGTTGTTTTCACTTTAAAATTTTTAATTTTGCTGTGTTATTTTCCCAAAATTTTAATTTTGTTTGCTGTTCACTTTCAAAATTCCTACAGTCCTCTAAAAAAATTTTTTTTTTTTTTGGTTTTTTAAGATTGTCAAACTTTAAAAGAAATTTCCCAACTGTTTATTGCAAGTGACTAATTTGCCACCCAGAAAACGGGTTTTTCCTGGTGGAAGAGAAACACCAAAAAAACTGGTATTTTTCCTGGGGGTAAGATGTATCCCAGAAAACTGGTACTTTCCTGTGTAAGAGGGTATAAACCAAAAAAAAACTGGAAACTTTCCTGGTGGTAAGATGTATCACCAGTAAACGGGGTTATTTCCTGGGGGTAAGATGTATCACCAGTAAACGGGTTATTTTCCTGGGGGAAAAATGTACCCCTCCAGTAAACTGGAATTTTTCCTGGTGGTAAAAATTATCACCATAAACTGGTACTTTCCTGGTGGTAAAATATACTCCATAAACGGTACTTTCCGGGTGGTAAATGAAATCCCCAAAGTAAACTGGATTTTCCTGGTGGTAAGATGTATCTCCATAAACGGGAAATGTCTTAAACTGTAAGATGTATCACCCAGAAAAATACTGAAGCCACCAGAATGGGTAGGAACATTTTTTGATGATAAAATAAAAAAGGGAATCAAAAACATCCACTGATTTTTTACACATAAAATTCAATTCTGCACCAACACTTCATTTTTACTCCCATCATTTTCGGGAAATTAAAACCCAACTTTTTTAAAAGGTTTTAAAAGGAAACCGTCATTGAGACCCCTTGGGGACGGGGAAAGGGGAAACCTTCAATATTTTAAACTCTTTGCCCCAGCAACACTTTCCAAAATTTTTCCCGAAACTCAGTCTATCACTTAAAGATTTTCCCCGGGAAAAACGGGTATTTTTCCGGGTGGTAAAGATGAAACTTGGAAAACCCTGGTACTTTCCTGGTGGTAAGATGTATCACCAGAAAACCGGGTTATTTTCCTGGGGGTAAGATGAAACACCAAGTAAACTGGTATTTTTTCCTGGTGGAAAGATGAAAACACCAGAAACGGGTACTTTCCTGGGGTAAATTTTCCCGGGTAAACTGGTATTTTTTCCGGGTTTGGAAGATGTATAAACCATTTAAACCGAAACTTTCCTGGGGGTAATTTTTATCACCAGTAAACGGGTACTTTCCTGGGGGTAAGTTTAAACACCAGAAAAAACGGGTGTTAAAAATGTTATCAAAAACACAACCCTATGTAACAATAGCAAGGGTGGGCTTTCTCTCAGTGTAAACACCACCACCCGTTTTGGGTTTTAGCCTGACTTAAAAAAAACCCGGGCACAAGACTACAATAGGCCAGTGCCCTCCGGCCTCATTCCACCCTTCCAACTTTCCCCTCTCCTCTAGTTCAAAACCCTCAACCTACAAGTGATTTTTTCCAGGGCTACACTAAAGGGTTTCAGACTGAACTTTAGAGATTGTAAGACAAAAGACACGTTCATACTCCTAAATGAAAAGGGCACTAAAGTTTTATCTAACTTCTAGATCACTCTCCATTCCCTTTTAACCAAATCCCCCATGAACATGGGGGTTTTTGAAACAGGCCCTGGGTAAAAGGGATTTTTGGCCCAAAGTCCCCTTCTGCAGCTTTCCATGCGTGATGCCCGGGGTTAGGGGTGCGGGCAGACACACTATAATTACACTGATGTTAACAGAACGAAAAAAAACAAGGGGTTTTTTTCCCATCGTTTTAAACCATTACGTTAATGGGAAAATGAATTTGACACCCAAACGCCGGGTGGGGCCCCACTACCCACCCGTCTCCAAAAACCGCCCCGTTTCCTATCCATACTAAACCCGCCCCTACACCCGCCCCCCACACCTCCTGACCGACCTACTCCAGCTGTCTTAGTCCAGCTGGCTATGCACCGCCTCACGCTACCTTCCCCAGTTGCCCTTTTTGTAAATCTACCCAAAACTCCATCCTTTTGCTCAACCCGGGCCCGCCCTGCCCCCGCCCTCCCCCCTCCCTCCCCCCGCCCTATCTAAACCTCGCGTGGGGGCCAAATTCGTGGTATTATGAGTGAGGGGAAAAGGGCGGGAAAAACACACACGCCCTGCGTGAGTAACTTTATCAGGGAAACCCCATCACAATACTCTCCTAGACAAATCAAAACAGCCACCTTCACTTAAAACAACACAACCACACACCCCTTTTAAAATGGGGTTTTTTTTGGGGGAGGGGATTTTACCATAGCCCCTGACAAGACTGAGGGGAAGTGGATAGGGGGAAAAAAGCTGAGAGATGGATTATGTATATATAAGAAAGAGTATCCAAAAAATTCACTTTAAATTTTGCGGTCTCTCCACATCCCTTAATAAGAACAGAAATTTGACTAAGAGACATATTTGACTAAAAGAAAAGTTTTTTACTAAGAGACAGTTTTGACAAAGACAGTTTTTTGGCTAAATACAGTGTTTGACTAAGAACAGTTTTTTGAAAAAAAGGGGACGTTTTTTGACTAAGAGACAGTATTTGGCTAAGAGACAGTTTTTGGGCCTAAGAGACAGAAATTTGGGTTTAAGAGAACAGTATTTGGTAAGAGACAGTATTTGGCTAAGAGACAGTATTTGGCAAAGAACATTTTTTACTAAGAGACAGTTTTTGGGGTAAAAAACGGGATTTGGCAAAGAGCCCAGTATTTGGCTAAGAGACAGAAATTTCAAAGAGACCCCAGTTTTTTGGCTAAGAGACATTTTTGGCTAAAAAACAGTTTTTGGCTAAAGACAGTATTGGCTAAGAAAACAGAAATTTGGGCAAAGATACAGTATTTGGCTAAGAGCCCCAAAATTTGGCTAAGAGACAGTATTTCCCTAAAGACAGTTTTTGGGCTAAAGACAGTTTTGACTAAGAGACAGAAATTTGGCTAAGATACAGTTTTTGCTAAGAACGGGTTTTTTGACTAAGAACAGTATTTTCAAAGGGAGACAGTGTTTGACTAAGAACATTTTTGGGATAAGAGACAGTTTTTGGCTAAGAAAACAGTGTTTGACTAAGAGACAGGGGTTTGACTAAGAGACAGTATTTGACTAAGAGAAAAGTTTTTTGGCTAAGAGACAGTTTTTGGGCAAGAGACAAAAATTTGGCTAAGAGACAGTTTTTGGCTAAGAGACAGTTTTTGGGCCCTAAATACAGTTTTTTGACTAAGAGACAGTTTTTGGCTAAAGACAGTATTTGGCTAAGAGAAAAGTTTTTTGACTAAGAGACAGTTTTTTGGCCCCTAAGTTTAACATTTTTTTGGGCTAAGAAAACAGAAATTTGACTAAGAGACAGTATTTAAATAAGAACAGTTTTTGGGGCAAAGAATACATTTTTTTTTGGGCTAAGAAAACAGTATTTGGCTAAGGACAGTATTTGACTAAGAGACAGTTTTTTTTGACAAAGAACAGTTTTTGGGCTAAGAGACAGTATTTGGCTAAGAAAAGTTTTTGGCTAAGAGCAGTATTTGGCTAAAGACAGTTTTTGGCAAGGAGACAGAAATTTTAACCCTATTGATAAGAAGCGGGAAAGGGGCGATTTTGCTAACAAAACAGCTGACTTTAGTGGGTCACCCTGTGTCTGAGACACATGTCAGGTGACACTTGTCCCGCTTGAAGAAATGAAACATAAAAACATAAAACCCCACAGAAATTTAAACCCTGGAGTTTTTTTTAAAAAAGTTCATTGTCATATTGGCAACATTTTTTTGTATATTATTTTAAAACATCCAAATTTTAGGCAAAAGGACAAAAAGTGCGACTAATGTAAACGTTTTATTGTGGAAAACTTTTTCGCTCTCCGGGAAATTTACAAGCGGGTAACTCTTAAACCTAACTATTGTGGGAAAATAAAAAAATTTTCGGGGAAATAGTGAAAGAAACTTTGCAGGAAACGGGAACAACACCTCCAGAAAGGTGTCAGATCAGCCGGGCTGTGATGGATATATGACCAGGGGGCCTCCAAAAGCAAGAATTTAGTTGACCAGGCAAGCATCAGACAAGCCGGGCCCCGGGCCCCAGGCTGCAGGGGTACAAAAAACCTCGAAACCCTTCTAAGAAACATCTAAGGTATTTTTTCCCTTTTTAAACCGGGGAAAAAACACGCTAGACAGGGGAAAACTAAAAATGGGGAAGGACAAAAGAGAGGAGAAAAGGGTTTAGAAAAAAACCCGGAAAACGAGGGAGAGAAAGATAAAAGGGGGACGATTTAAAAGTTTTAACTGGACGGGGGGTCGATCTTCATCACATCCCTTTTACCTTGACGTTGTAAAGCGAACAACGGAAAAACCAAAGGGGGTTTTTTTTTTTCGGGCCTTTGCCCTTTTTTATGGCCCAAAAGGAAACAAAAAAAATCTTGGGGAAGTAATACCCCGCCTGGGGGGATTTTTTGGTCTGAGAAATTACCCCCCTTTTTAAAACAATTCTATAAAATTTTATTATTTATTTATTATTTTAAAAACGCAAAAAAATTATGATCCCTAATACAATAGCTTTTGTGCTAAAAACAGAATACTCAACAAATTTAAAAATTAAAATTGATAAGTATGATAATTTTCTATAATAATACGTTTACAGTAATTTTTAAAATTTTAAATTCGCGTATAGTGAGAGGGGGGAAAACACAAACACACGAAAAAGAGAGGGACAGGATGAGAGAGGCAGATGAAAGAGAGAGGTGAGGAAGAGGGGAGGGAGGGGGGAAAGGGGAAGGGGAAACATACGAAAGGGTGACTGGGGGAAGGGGGGAGGGGGATGGGATGCATGTCTTCCCCAGGAACCTTCAACGAGAGTGGATAAGTAATCCAGTTCTGGAGGATTCACATCAAAGGGCCCCTTCCTCGCAGCCCGGGATGATCAACTGGGGGTTGGGGGGTTTCTGGGGACGTAAACCTGCAAAAGCCTTCCCTGACTGTTTTTCCCGTAAATTTTTGATGATAATTTTTTGTTGACGGTGTAAAGGTACTGTTTTTTGACAGGGGGTGGTTTTGGGAATTTAAGTGCTGCTGCCAAAGATACAGTCCCCAGCCTCAGTGAAAACAGTCCCCAGTAAAAATTGTGAAAACAGTCACAGCCTTTAACATGATACAGTCACAGCCTGCAGTGGTACAGTCCACAGTAAAGATTATGTACAGTTTTACAGCCTGACAGTAATAAAAGCCACAGCCTACATGAACAGCCCCCGGGCCCGACAGTGAAAACAGTCACAAACCCCACATTTTAACAGCCAAAAGCCCGACAGTGGGTTTCAGTCCCCCAGCCTGACAAATGATACAGTCACAGCCCCACCGGATACACCCGAGCCTGACAGTGATAAAACCACAGCCCTGGGCAGTGATACAGCCCAGCCTGACAGGAAACAACCCCCAGCCTGACAGGAACAGTCACGCCGCAGTGATACAGTCACAGTATGATTGTGATACAGTCACAGCCTGACAAATGATACATCCAAAAAGCCGCATGATACAGTCACGTATGGGTTGTGGGTACAGTCACACCCGACAGTTACGTTTCCCCAAACCCGCAAATGATACGTCCCCAAGATTGTGATACAGTCACAGCCTTACAGTGATAAAGTCACAGCCTGCATGATACAGCACAGCCGACTGATACAACCACAGCCTGACAGTGATACAGTCACAGCCTGACAGTGATACAACCACAGCCGACAAATGATACAACCACAAAACCTGAAAAGTGATACTCACAGGATATTGTTTTACGTCCCCCACCTACAGTGATACAGTCACAGCCTGACGTGAAAACAAAACCCCAGCCTGACAGTGATCCAAATCACATTTTGATTGTGGGGTACAAGTCACAGCCTGACGTAAAACAGTCCCCCGCCTGACAGTGTACAGTCCAGTATGATTGTGATACAAGGGCACAGCCGACATGAAACCGCACAAACCTGACAGTGATAAAGTCCCAGCCTGACAGTTTTTACAACCACGCCTGACAGTGATACAGTCCCGAGAAAAGATTGTGAAAAAAACAGTCACAAACCTGACATTTTAAAAAGTCACAGCCTGACAGTGTACAGTCACAGCCTGACAGTATACAGGCACAGTATGATTGTGAAACAGTCACAGCCCCGCAGTGTACAGTCACAGCCCCGACATGATTTAAATCCCCAGCCCGACCCGTGATACAGTCCCCAGTATGATTGGGGATACATCACACCGACAAATGATACAGTCACCCTACATGATACAGTTACAGTAAAGATTGTGAACAGCCAAAAGCCCGCAGTGGGTACAGTCACGCTGACAGTGAAAACAGTCCCCGCCTGACCGTGAAACAGTCACAGCCTGAAAGTGATACAGTCCCCCAGTATAAAATTTTGATACAGTCCCCACCTGACAGTGAACAACCCAGTAAAAACAAAATTTAAATTTTTTCAGCCAGGGGATAATAAATTTTACACTTAAAAGCTTGGGGGGGGGAGGTGTAATAAACCCAAGGGCTTGGTTTTAGCCGCGGGCCCTAGGTAGCTCTGGGGGCCCCCCGGGGCAACAGTGACCTTTTAGATCTTACCTCCCCCCCCGTAAGCTCTTTTTTAGGGGGGGGGGGGCGTGGGATTCCCCCCTTTGGGTTTCCTTTTGGCTTGACCTGATCTTACCCATAACGGGGATCCTGAAGGAAGGACAAAGGGAAAGGGGTGGGCGTTTGGGAAACCACGCCCTGAAGGCAGTGAACGTTCCTGGGGAAAAATTTTTACCTTTTTTCACTGCGCTGGATGTCACTGCTGCTTCTCACTGCATTTCTGGTTTCGTGTTTAGTCGTTCCCGGGGAAAACCCGACAAGGGTCCCTGACACGCGACTGCAAGCTACGTGTTTTTTCCCGACATGGCTCAAGTCATAAATGATCCGTCACTCCCGGCAACGTGTTTTTCCCGATCCTTTTTTTGGTTCAAATGGGTCGGAAAAGTCCCCCCCCTTGTTTTTTTTCCAATTTTATATTTGCAGGAAGCACTAAAGACGTAAGGGTCAAAATTTTGAAAGAGAAAGTTTGTTTCAAGTGTTCTGTGTTTGGGAAAAAACCGGTTTTCGTTTTGTATCGTGTTTTGAGGACGGAAAGGGTCGAACCTCCAGTAAAGTTTCCCTTTCCCGGAAAAGATCCCCCGGGGTTTTGGCTTCACATAATAAAGAAATCAGTTTTTGGTATCCCCCTTTCCCCCTTTTATTTTCCCCTCTCTCTCTCTCCTCTTCTCTCTCCTTTTTCCTCTAAACTCCCTCCTCTCTCCCTTCCCCCTCTCTCCTCTCTCTCTCTCCTCTCTCTCTCTTTTTCTTTTCTCTCTCTCTCCTCCTTCTTCTCCCCTCCTTCTCTTTTCTCTCTTCCCCTCTCTCTCTTTTCCTTTTTCCTCTTCTCTCTCTCTCTCTCTCTCTCTCTCTTTTCCCCCCCCTCTCCCTCCCTTCCCCTCTCTCTCTTTTTTTTCCCCTTTCCTTTCCCCTTTTCCCCTCTCTATTCTCCCCTCTCTCTCTCTTTTCTCTCTCTCTTTTCTCTCTCTCCTCTCTCTCCCTCTTCTCTCTCTCTCTCTCTCTCCCCTCTCTCTCTCTCTCTCCTCTCTCTTTCTCTCTCTTCCTTCCCTCTCTCTCTCCTCATCTCTCCTCTCTCTCTTTTCTCCCTCTCTCCCTTTTCTCTTCTCCTCATCCCCCCTCTCTCTCTCTCTTTTCCCCTCTCCCCTTTCCTCTCTCCTCTCTCTCTTCCCTCTTTTCCTCTCCTTCTCTCTCTCTCCCCCTCTCCCCCTCTCTCTCTCTTCTCTCTCTCACTCTCTCTCCCCTTCCCCTCTCTCTCTCTTCCTTCTCTCTTTTTTCTCTTCTCCCCTCCCCTCTTCCCCTCTCCCCTCTTTTCTCTCTCTCTCATCTCTTTTCCTCCAACCCCTCCTCTCTCCCTCTCTCTCTCCCTCTTCTTCCTCCCTCTCTCATATCTTTTATCCCCTTTTTTATTATCTCCTTCTTTTCTTTCCTCTCTTATCTCTCTCTCTCTCTTTTTTCTCTCTCTCCCCTTTCTCTCTCTCCTCTTCCCCCACCCCCTCCCCTTCCCCTATCAATCTTTTTCTCTCTCATCTCCCCTCTCTCTCCCCCTCCCCCTCTCCCCTCTCTCCTACCCCATTCCCTCCTCCTTTTTCTTTTCCTCCTCTCTCTTTCCCCCTTTCTCTCACTTCTCCCCCTCTCTCCCCTCTTCCTCTTCTCCCTCCCTCTCTTTTTCTCTCCTTTTTCTCTCCTTCTCTCTTCTGCCTCCTCCTTTTCTCTCCCCTCTCCCTCCTCCCCTCTTTATCTCTCTCCCCTCTCTCTCTCCCTCTCCTCCTCCCTCCTCTATCTTTCGTTTAAAAAAAAATTTAACTTTCTTCTCCTCTCTCTTTCTCCTCCTCCCTCCTCCTCTCTTCCCCCTTTCCCCTTTCCCCTCCCTCTTTTCTTTCTCTCCTCCTCTATTTCCCCTTTTACCCCCTTTCCCCTTTTCCCCCTCTCCCTCCCCCCCCCCTCACTCCCCCTTATCTTTCCCTTTTCTCTTCCCTTCCTTTCTTTTTCCCTTTTTCCTCTACCTTTCTTTAATCTCTTTCCTTCCCTCTTCCTTTTCCTTCTCTCTCTTTCTCTCCCTCGGTTGGGCCTCTTTCTCCTTGATTTTAATTTTTTCCCCCACCTCCCTTTTTTTTCCCCTGGGCCCTTTCCCCTTCTTTTCCCCCTTCCTCCCCCCTTTTTTCCCTTTTCCTCCTTATTTCAAAATTTTTTTTTCCTCCAATAAACAATTATTCCCAAATTTTACCTTCCCTTAAAAAAGGGTTCTTTCAAGGAATACATTTATAAGATTTTCCGTGTAATCGTAAAACCCCTTTCCCCTTTAACCCGGTTAAAAGACCTTAAAGTTTTTTTAAAAAAATCTAAACTGACTTTAAAGGTCCCCGAAGCTTTTTAAACCCCCCACCAGGGTTTCAAGAACAGAACAAGCCACAAACCCGCGGGTCTTGGGAAATTTTGTTTCCTCGGGGAAAAATAAAAGGGGCCCTTAAAAGTTTTGGAAAAATTTTACCGGCAATCCCAAAAAACCCTTGGGAGTTTTTAAAAACCAAGGCCATCCTTCAGGTAAACACCCAAAAAAATTCCCTTTTCCTTTGGGGGGTAAAATTTTAATTCCTACCCTTGGGTTTTCAAAAATTTTAAAATCCCAATTTAAGGCCCAGGGACTTTTCCTTGTTCTTCCAAAAAACCTTACCTTATAAAAAGTTAAATTAAAAGTTCAAGGAATTACCTTTATGGTAGGTATTTCCCCCTTTTTTTGGGTTGAGGGAAATTCAATTTAAATTTTTTCACCGATGATGTAAACCTAATTTTTATTTAACTTATCCTATTTGTTAAAGGTTAATAAGGTTGAAGCATCCCCTTTTTTTTGGTAAAACCCCCCCAGGTTAAGGGGCACCCCCGGGAAAACCTCACCCCAAGAATTGGATTTTCAGTTCCAAGGGAAAATTCCCAAGGGGGAATTTTCCCAAAAGGGTAAGGCCTCCCCTTATAAAAAATTTAGGGGAAAAACCCTTTTCCAAAAAGGGGCCGCCCCCAAGATAATTAACTATGGGAGGCCTTTAAAACCCAAGGGGTTTAACTTTTCCACAGCGCCCAAGGGCCCAAGAAAGGTTTTTCCCCACTGTTCCTTAAAAGGCCTCCCCATTTTGATTTATTCCACACGCCTGTTTAAACCTACCTTCCAATTTAGGAGCCCTTTCCCCACTGTTGCTGGAGGACCTCACCTTCATGAGTTGAGGTTTTTCCTCACTGTTTCTGCTAGAGGACCTCACCCTTTTATATTGAGGGGCTTTTCCTCACTGTTTCTGCTAGAGAACCCCCCCCTTCAGAGTTGAGAGGCTTTTACCTCACTGTTTGCTCCCCAAGGACCTCAAAACCCCATGAATTGAGGAAAAAAAAAAATTTTAAAATTTTTAAAAATTGGGGGATATTAGAATTGGGGGCAAACCCCCTTTTTTGTAAAACCCCCCTTTTAAAATAAAAATTAAAAAGGGGGTTTCCCCAATGTTTGTGGGTGGGGTTTACCTTTTAGAGGGGGAAGGGGCTTTTCCTTTTATTTTCTCCCTTGCCAAGGAAAACCCAAAATTTATGGTTGAGGAACTTATTTCCTTTTCCCTTTCTTTTCCCCCCGGGGGACCTTTACCATGATTAAACACCCTAACCCTTTTTTTTTCTAGGGAACCCAAAATTAAGAAAATTGAAAGTTTTCCCACCCGCCGGGAATCAACCCCATGGGTTGAAGGAGCTTTTTCCCCCCCACCGGCCCCGGGAAGGGGGAATCACCTTTGGGTTTAGGTTTTTCCCCACTGCCTTTCTTCCTTAGAGGAAATTAAAAATTGGGATGATTCCCTCACCCCGGGGGGTTTGAGGCCCAAGAAAGGGGGGGAGTTATTATGTTTTGAGGAGGATATTAAAAGGGGGGGAGAGTTGGGATTTTGTGCTGTAGGACCCCCCACCTTTTATTATTGGGGGGAAATAAAAAAAAACCCTCCTTTTTTCGGGTGGGAAATCAAAACCTTTCACGGTTTGGGGGAACCCCGAAAAGGGAATTTGCCCCCCTCTTTTTTCCCTTACGAACCCCCTACTTTAAACCCAAAAAAGTAAAATTAACCAAAAATGGGGTAAATTTTTAAAATTTTTTAATAAAATTTGAAGGTTTTATTTTTAAAAAGGCCAAAACCCCTTTGGGGGTAAAAAATTTGGCCCGGCTAAATTTAAAAAATGAATAAATGAAGAAGGGGTTTCTGAAATTTAAATTTGTGGTTGCAAATTCTGGGGAGGGGTAAATTTAAAAGGGAAAAATTCCGTTTTGGTTTTTTAACCCCGGGGGTTGCCCCCCGGGGGGGAAAAACCCCGGAGTCAGGTTCGTCATCGAAAGGAAACCCCGGGGGCTTAAAAACTTTTTTCCTTGGGGTCCCTTAAATTCTTAGCCCCAGGAATCCCCACCCACAACCCAGGTTTTGGATAAACCCAGGAAACCCATTTGTGTTTTGGTTTAAAATTTTACCAACCCCGGGTAAGGAAAAGTGCGAAAAAATTTCCACCCCCGGAATGAAACCCTTCCCGGGGTCCTGTTAACGGGGGCTTTCCACCAGGCCAAAAACCCCACCGGGGAATGGTTTAATCAGGCTGGGGGTTTAAAGGGGGTTTTCCCCTTCTTTTTCGAGGGAAATTTTTAAACTTTAGCCCAAAGGGAAAGGCACCCGGGGTTTTTTTTAACCCAAAAAGGGGGTAAATTTTATTTAGGGTTGTTTTGGTAATTTTTATAAAAGAGGGGGGTTAAGGCCCAATTTTTAATTTGTTTTAGGCCCGGTTATTTTTAAATTTTCCCTAACCCAACCGTTTGGTAAAAAGTGTGGCCTTTGCAGTGTTCCTCCATTATTATGCTTTATAACCCTTATGGGCTGTGCTTGTACTCATAGACGTAATTCGATAAATGTCTCTTAATCCAACGTGTCAAGAACGGGGACTCCCCTCTGAGTTAAACTTTGTGTATGCAAATTAAGCTAGGTTAGGTTAGGTAAGATTTGCCAGGAAACTGGACAAGTTTCCTGACTCGTGTCTTAGTCATATGATGACCCACAGCTGGAGTAATCGTCATCACGGGTGAGCAAAGCAGCGTCAGGACTCTACTGTCAGTCAAGAAGCGCTAAATCCCTGTGGGGTCGTTAAAGAAATGGTGGGCTCGATCCTCCGTTCCTTAAGAGATACTTGACACGGTACTCTAGCAGCCAGGAAGCGTCCCTGACACCTTACTGACCAGGTCGGAGGTATTGCAAGGCAGTATGATGACTCAGGCAACCTTCATATATGATGTATGTTGCACATGTTGACCTGATACCTCAGGAGTATCTTTTGCTAAGTTGACGATCAGCAGCATTGATCTTCCATCTATCAGTGTACTGTTAACTGATCTTCCATCTATCAGTGTACTGTTAACTGATCTTCCATCTATCAGTGTACTGTTAACTGATCTTCCATCTATCAGTGTACTGTTAACTGATCTTCCATCTATCAGTGTACTGTTAAGTGGTATTTCATTACTGTTCGACTGGCGACCACTTTTCTAATTTAGCTAAATGAGAGAGAGGAGCACTTTCCGTTTTCTTTATTCACCATTTTACAGATCAAAATTCTTTCATTTTACGTTAAAACGCTCCATTAAAGAATGATATAATTATTATAAATGTTTATGTGATTCAATGGCTTAACTGTTGTACTTTATCTGCTGCCAACCATTGTTAGGTAACAGATTATTTTACCTGCACGAAGGTTCGTCACATAATCAGCGAAGCGAAAAATTAATGATTCGCTAAATTAGACTCGTGTGTAAAATTTGTCAACTTGTCTGTTCTCTGAACCATTTATTTAGTATTTTGTTGTCACAGGAGTTGATTCTTGAAAGATGATTGTGCTTCCAGTACGGTGTTAAACTGGTCTAAAAAAATTTTTGGTTTGTTGTTGGAAGCTGGCACAGTGGCTGGCGCGTCGGTCTGGATTTTGGTGACTCATCGAGGGTTCTAACCCCACCCGTGGTATGGAATATCTTGGTTGTTTTAATGTCCCGGTTGCTTATTTTTCTAGTGTCGTTAGAGTTTTGTAGGAAAAATATTAACATTAGTTGCATCTATATCCATTTAACTAACATTCTGTCGGTAATTGTACCATTACCATTATTATCTGTAGCATCACCTTGCTGGCAGGGATGAGCTCGTGGATTCATTTCTCAGGGGAGGAAGAGAGGCAGGAAATCCGATCATGATGTGGTCATCACTGCACCTCGTCGTTCTCAGTGACAACTCAGCCTTGATGGCCATCTGTTTTTTTCCCTTCAGATACCAGCTGAGCGCCCTCGTCGTAGAGGGTTCAATCAGTACCATGATCTCCCACTACACATGACACAGTGGAAGTTTGATGTTGCTTCTCGGACTTCCCAGGTTCGGGATTACTTTTATATTGACATGATTTGCAATAGCAATTAGACCTTAAATGAGGTAATTGCAACTGGATGGAAGTGGATATAAGATGTAATGTGCCACACTGATCCATTTCTCTCAATTTCTGTATGTTTTTAAGTACAGTACCGACTTGATGAATTTGACACATGTGCAGCGCTTATCTATCATTAATGAGGAAACGTTTCACCACACAGGAGAAGTTAAGGTAATCAGTCCCTCAGCCTCGAGTCGATGTAATCAATCCATCAATCTTGAACAGACTGATTACATCGACTCAAGGCATAGGGACTGATTACCTCCAACTCCTCCTGTTCTTCATCATTTTCCTTTGTATGGACTGATGAAGTCACTGTGTGACGAAACGTTTCCTCAATAAAGATACCCAAGTGTTGCACATGTGTCTAATTTATCAACTTATCGGTTCTCTGAACCATTATAATATTTTAAA
>NW_026507555.1:0-24080 GCF_026875155.1 Cherax quadricarinatus
AGTTTAACAGGGTTCAATACCACACTAGTCAGTCTGGGGAAATTTAGACAAGGGGTTTCAATACCAACACTATGGCAGTCGGAGAGTTTAGACAAGGGGTTACAATACCAACACTAGGTCAGTCTGGGGGGGTTTTTGACAAGGTTACAATACCAACACTATGGTCAGTCTGGGAGTTTAGACAAGGGTTACAATACCAAAATAGGGCATCTGGAAGGTTTTGACAAAGGTTAAATACCCACCTTGGGCATCTGAGATTTGACATTTTTCAATACCCAAAACTAGGCATCTGAGATTTAACAAGGTTTTTTTCCCCTAGGGGCAGTCGGGATTTAAAAAGGTTACAATCAACACAAAGGGCTCTGGAGAGTTTTGAAAGTTACAATACCACTAGGGGCACTGGAAGTTTAGACAAGGTTACAATACCAAAACTATGGTCAGCTGGAGAGTTTAGACAAGTTCAAAACCAACACTATGGCATCTGGGAGTTTAGACAAAGGGTTTTAAATCAACCATGGTAAATCTGGGGGTTTAGACAAAGGTTACAATACCCAACACTTGGTCAGTCTGGGAGGTTTAACAATTTCAATACCAACACTATGGTCATCTGGAGAGTTTAGAAAGGTTTTAAATACCAAACATGGTCATCTGGAGAGTTTAGACAAGGTTAAATACCAAAACTTGGTCAGTCTGGAGAGTTTGACAAGGTTACAATACCAAACTTGGTCAGTCTGGAAAAAGGGTTTTGACAAGGACAATACCAACACTTGGGCAGCCCGGGGAGTTTAGACAAGGTTTAAATACCACCTTGGTCAGCCCCAGAGTTTAAACAAGGGTTCAATACCCAAAACTTTGGCAGCGGGAGTTTAGACAGGTTACAATCCAACACTTTATCCGGAAGTTAGACCCTTTCAATACCAACACTATGGTCAGTCTGGAGAGTTTAGACAAGGTTACAATACCAACACTATGGTCAGCCTGGAGAGTTTAGACAAGGTTACAATACCAACACTATGGTCAGTCTGGAGAGTTTAGACAAGGTTACAATACCAACACTATGGTCAGTCTGGAGAGTTTAGACAAGGTTACAATACCAACACTATGGTCAGTCTGGAGAGTTTAGACAAGGTTACAATACCAAATATATGGTCAGTCTGGAGAGTTTAGACAAGGTTACAATACCAACACTATGGGCAGTCTGGAGAGTTTAGACAAGGTTACAATACCAACACTATGGTCAGTCTGGAGAGTTTAGACAAGGTTACAATACCAACACTATGGTCAGTCCTGAGAGTTTAGACAAGGTTACAATACCAACACTATGGTCAGTCTGGAGAGTTTAGACAAGGTTACAATCCACACTATGGTCAGTCTGGAGAGTTTAGACAAGGTTACAATACCAACACTATGGTCAGTCTGGAGAGTTTAGACAAGGTTACAATACCAACACTATGGTCAGTCTGGAGAGTTTAGACAAGGTTACAATACCAACACTATGGTCAGTCTGGAGAGTTTAGAACAAGGTTACAATACCAACACATGGTAGTCTGGAGAGTTTAGACAAGGTTACATACCAACACTTGGCAGTCTGGAGAGTTTAGACAAGGTTACAATACCAACACTATGGTCAGTCTGGAGAGTTTAGACAAGGTTACAATACCAACACTATGGTCAGTCAGGAGAGTTTAGACAAGGTTACAATACCAACACTATGGTCAGTCTGGAGAGTTTAGACAAGGTTACAATACCAACACTATGGTCAGTCTGGAGAGTTTAGACAGGTTACAATACCACACTATGGTCAGTCTGGAGAGTTTAGACAAGGTTACAAACCAACAACTATGGTCAGTCTGGAGAGTTAGACAAGGTTACAATACCAACACTATGTCAGTCTGGAGAGTTTTAGACAAGGTTACAATACCAACACTATGGTCAGTCTGGAGAGTTTAGACAAGGTTACAATACCAACACTATGCGCCCGCTACGTCTGCCCGAGAGTTTCAGACAAGGTTACAATACCCACACTATAGTATGGTCAGTCTGGAGAGTTTAGACACAAGGTTACAATACCAACACTATGGTCAGTCTGCCGAGAGTTTAGATAAGGTTACAAATCACCAACACTTTAATAGGTTCAGTGTAGGAGAGTTATAGACAAGGTTACAATTACCAACACTATGGTCAGTCTGCGAGAGTCTTAGACAACGCGTTACAATACTTACCATACACATATGCCGTCAACCTTCCTCCAGAAAAAAAATATAGAGAGTTTTAGACAAGCGTTAACAATACCAACACTTGATGCCCCGTCATGTCTGGAGAGTTCTAGAACAAGGTTACAATACGAACACCTATAAGCCCGTCAAGTCTGGATGTGGAGTTTAGACAGGTTACAAATACCAACACTATAGGTCACGCTATTTCAAAGAATATAAAGATCTATGATTTTGCCTTAATTTTTCATTTTTGATGTATGCAAAACATGTCTGTGCATGTTATTCTCTTGTCGCCCCATCCTTCCGCCCACCGATTTAAGTAAACATTAAACCTTAGTCTTCTGTGTATTTTATTTCACCTCACTGGGTGAATTTGGTTGAGATATCTCCTGCCAAGGAATAGAGAGGAACCCCCACCAAGTTAAATAGTCGAAGCATCTTCATCAACTTAAAGAAATTTTTGTTACATACAATCCCATTTTTATTTTTTGTTATTTTATTCAGAAGCAAAAAGGAAAATAGCTACAGTTCAAATACCGCAGAAATGAAAGAGAATGAAGAGAGATTGTAGTGTGACGATCCTGGTGAGTGCTAGTGTTCCCCCCTCTCTGATCCTGTCGTGAGTGTAGTGTGGACCATGGTGAGCTGTAGTGTTGACCTGTGTATGGAGAGTGCTAGATGTGGACCTGGTGACGCAGGTGTAGTGGGGACTGGTGAGTGTAGTAGATGTGCCGACCTGTTGTGCAGTGTATAGCTGTGCAGACCTGTGCCTGATGTGTGTACGTGTGACACTGGTGATGTGTCGTGTGGGCAGCCTGGAACGTGAGTTGTAAGTGTGGATCCTGGTGAGTGCTTAGTCGCATAGGACTCTGAGTGACGAGTTGTAGTGTGGGTAGCACCTGGTGACGCAGTGCAGTGATGGACCTGGTGAGTGTAGCTTGCTGCTCCGATTCCTGGGTAGGAGCTGTATAGTGTGCGAACCTGCGCTGAGACTGTAAGTAGTGCGACTAGGATGAGCTGCGATATAGTGTGCGACCTGAGTGAGTGTAGTGTGCGACCTGTGGAGAGTACTGTAGTGCTGGAACTGTGTGAGCTGTAGTGTCGCGACCTGTGTGAGTTTGTATAGTGATCGCCGACCTTGTGCAGCTGTAGTGCTGGACCTGCAGTGAGAAGTATTAAGATGTGCTGACCTCGGTGAGTGCTAGTGAATCATGCGACTGAGTGAGCAGTGTCCCTTCTAGTGTGCGACCTGGCCTGAGTGTAGTGTGTATGCCACGACCTCGGCTGGTGAATTCATAGTGTGCCCCCGACCTGACGTGAGTGTAGCTCATTGCGACCATGGCAGGTGGCCAGTAGTATAGTTCGTGGAACCTGGGAGTGGTTAGTGTGTGACCTGGACTGCCGAGTGTAGTGTGTACCTGGATTGAGGTCGTAGTGTGGACCTGCATGAAGTTGCTATAGTGTGCAGCACCTGGTGATGTGTTAGTGTGGACCTGGTGGAGACATATATTCCCTGGTGAGTGTAGTGTAGGACCTGGTGAGAGTGTTTAGTCAGTGCGGACCTGGTGAGTGTAGTGTGCTGACTGGTTGAAGCCTGTGTAATAGTGTGGGAACCTCGTGATGCCTGTCTAGTGTGGACCTGGTGAGAGATGTAGTGTGCGGACCTGGTGAGTGTGGTGTGCACCTGTTGTGAGTGAATAGTGTTATAGCGAACCTGCGCGCTGAGGTGTAAGTGCTGGACCTGCTAACAGGAGATGTGTAGTGTTGACCTGGCTCAGCACCTGGTCGAGTGTTAGAGTGGACCTAGGCTGAGAGTGTAGTGCTGGACCTGGTGAGTGTAGTGTGGACATGCCGTGAGAGTAGTAGTGTGCCGACCTGACCCGTGAGTGTAGTGTGGATCCTAGGCTGAGTGTAATAGTGGTGCGACCTGTGGTGAGCTGTAGCTGTGGACTCTATGCTGTTTTGAAGTGTATAGTGTGGATCTGGTGATTGTTAGTGTGCCAGGACCTGCGTAGAGAGTTGTAGTGCTAGCGATCCTGGTAGTGTAGTGTGGCAACCATGCGTGGAGAGTACTATAGTGATTGACCATGATGAGTTGTCACCAAGTGTAGTGTAGACACCTGCGTGAGAGATGTAGTGTTTGCGAAAACATGTGACGGAGCTGGTAGTGTCGGACCTGGATGATGTGTTAGCTGTATAAAGATGTGGGACCTATGGCTGAAGTGGAGTGTGCCGACCCTGGTGAGAGATCGTAGTCGTGACTGGTGAGTTGTAGTGGTTTGACTGGTTGAGAAGTGTAGTGTAGTACCTTGGTTGAGTGCTATAGAATGTGGATGGGGTGCTTGACGCGTGAACCTAGCGTGAGAGTGCTCAGTGATGGAACCTGGTGAATCGTAGTGGTCGCGACCCTGGCTAGTGAGAGTGTAGATGTGGCCTGGTAGCCAGGAGTGTACGTGCATGGAACCTGCCGTGGTGAGTGTAGAAAATCGTGCGTCTACGTGAGAGTGTAGTGTGAGACCTGTAGCTGATGTGCTTATAGTGCCTTGCGACCTGGCTGAGTGTTATAGACAGTGAACCATGGGTGAGAGTGTAGTGTGGACCTGCGTGAATGTATGTGTGACCTGATGAGAGTGCTAGTGCCTGGACCTGGTGAGAGTGTATGTGTGCGACTGTGTTGAGAGTGTAGTGTGCGACCTGGTGATAAGGCAGTGTAGATGATGCGACCTGTGAGAGTGTAGTGTGCTGCGACCATGAGATGAGCGTTGATCGTGTGGACCTGGGAGAGTGTTGTTAGTGGACCTGGTGAGAGTATGCTAGTCTCGGACCCAGGTAGAGAGTGTAGTGTGGATCTGGGAGACGAGAGTGCTAGATGTTGCGACCTAAGCTTAGAATATAGTCGGCGCACCTGAGTGGAGTGACATAATGTGGCCCTGGTAGAAGAGTTTTGTAGTCGTGAGCTAATGAAGACGTGTAGTAATGCAACCTGGTGCTAGTGCAGTTTGGACCATGAGTGAGAGTGCTAGTGTGGATCTGCGTGCAGCTGTAGTGTAGGTCATGGTGCCAGAGCTGTACGTGTGCGCACCTTACAGCTGGAGTGTAGTGTGGACAGAGTGTACTTGTAGAGGAGATGCTAGTGGTGCCCGACGCCTTCGGTGAGAGCTGATCAGTGTGCGACCTGCCGTGAGATGTAACTGCTAGTGTGGACCTTGCACGTCGTTGAGCTGTCAATAAGTGTGCCCCCGACCTGCGTGTGCCAGTGTCTATGCTGGACCTGGTGGAGCTGTAGCTCGTGGCAGAACCTGCCGCAACCAGATGAGAGTGTACGTGTGGACTCACTGTGCAGGACGTTGCTAGTGCTGCGACTGCGGCCCCCCCCCCCCCCCCATCACCTGGAGCAGTGTAACGTGTGCCACGACCGCGGTAGTGGAGTGCTAGTGCTGGACCTGGTGAGCTGCTAGAAAATGATGGACCTGAGACGGGAGTGTTCAGACTTAGTGATCGGACCTCGCCGGTGAGAGTGTAGTACTGGCACCTGGTGAGGAGTACAGAGTGTAGTGTAGCGACCTCGGTGAGTGTGCATAGATGCCTGCACCTGTGGCAGATGTTGTACTCTCGGACACCTGGTCGAGAGTTGTAGTGTGCGCCACATGCTGAGTGTAGTGTGCCACCCCCTGGTGAAGAGTGTAGTGTTGGGAACCTGCTGTGAGAGATGTAGTTTTGATACCTGCGTGAGGAGTAGTGTGACCGCGACCTGATGAGAGTGTTAGATGCTGCGACCTGGTAGAGTGTAGTGTGGATCCCTGGTGAGAGTGTAGTGCTGGAACTGGTGAGAGTGTAGTTTCGAATCCTCTCGAGGTGCTAGTGTGGACCTCGTGAGAGAATATGTTGGACCTAGTGTGAGAGTTGTAATCTGACCCTTAAATGCTAGCTTGTAGATACAGTGAGAATGCCTATGTGTGGTACCTTCTAGCAGTAAGAGTGTAAGTGATGCTGGATCCTGCGTGAGAATGTAGCTGAGGCCACCTGGTGAGAGTGTAGCTGATAGGAACCTGGTGAGAGTAGTAGTGCTTGCGCACCTGACTACGTGATAGGGAGATTGACCTGAACGGTGAGCTGTTAATCTGTAGTCTGGAACCTGCGTGAATATTGTAGTTCCTGGACTGGACTAGATGCCGAGCGAGTTGTAGTGCTTGGACCTGGTAAAGAATGAGTCTGCGCTGAGTAGACTGTATGATAGTGATGACCTGGGAGAAGTGAGAGTATTCTAGTGTGATGCCTAGTGAGGAGTGTCGTGTGGACCAGGTGAAGTGTAGTTTGCGACCTCTGGTGCAAGTGTGTAGTGTGGACCTGGTTGAGTGTTCAGTGTGCCCGACCTGGTGAGAGTAGCCTAGTGCTGGACCTTGTGAGTGTAGTTGTGCAGACCATGGTCAGAGCCGTAGTGTCTGGACCTGGTCAGGTTTGTAGTGTGACGACCTAGTGTGATGAGTGTTAGTGCCAATACCCCCCATGGGGGAAACCCACACAACCACCACCCAAACCAAACCCCCCCCCCCTCCATGGACCTGGTGCAAGTGTTGTGTAGTCGTGTAAGACCTTTGGTCGTTAGATGTAGCTGTTGGACCTCAGATGTGAGATCTGACTAGTGTGGATCCTGATGAGAGTGTAGTGCTGGCCACCTGCCCCCCGGTGAGGAGATGCTAGTTGGTGGACCTGTTGAGTGTAGTGTGCGACCCCCTTCGCGTGAGCAGTGTATTTTGTAGGCCTGGTGGGTGTAGTGTGCGATCATGCCGAGAGTGTAGTGTGGACCTTATGAGAGTCGTAGTTGCGACCTCGGACTGAGAGTGTAGTGTGCCGTACGACCTGGTCAGAGTGTAGTATGTTATGCGACCTGCCGTAGAGAGTGCTACGCATTTGAAACCAGGTGAAGAGTGTAGTGTGACCATGTGAGAGTTGTAGTTTTGATCCTGCCGCTGAGAGTGTAGACATGTCGCGACATCGCGTTGCAGAGTGCAGGTGGCACCTGGTGAGTGTAGTGTGCGACCTGGTGAGAGTGTAGTGTGGAACCTGCGCTAGAGCGTGTAGTTCTTGACTTTCGCGAGTTGCTACTGTCCGACTCGTGAGGTGATTTAGCGTATAGTACTGGACCCTGGTGAGAGCATGCTAGTGCTAGATCTTCGTTACTGAGACTGTAATAGTGTGGATCCTTAGGTAAGAGATGCTAGTGTGGGACCATGGTGAGAATGTAGTGTGCCGACCTGGTGAGAGTGTAGTTGTCGATCCAGGTGAGAGTGTAGTGCGCGAACTTTGAGCTGAGAGTGTAATGTAGGATCCCTGCGGATAGTGGAGATTGAACCTGCCTGCTAGTGAGTGTAGTCTGGACATGGTGAGATTGCCTAGTGGTGGATTCTGAAGGATATGAGAGTGTAGTGCTGAGACAATTAGGGCCTGGTAAGAATGTTAGAATTACTCGAGAGATCTGGTGGAGTGTAGATGTGGACCTAAGGTGAGAAGTGCCCCCCCCCCCCCCCTAATGAGAGTGTAGCTGTGAGTACTAGTGAGCGTGAATGTGATATACAGAAACCTACGTGATAGTGTAGTTTGGACTGGTGACGAGTGTAGTGTGGATCGGATGTGAGTGTAGTGTGCCGCGTTAGCCTGGTGAGAGTTGTACGTGCTTCAGAATCCTGGTTTGTCTGAGTGTTAAGTGTTACTTGACCTGGTGAGAGTGATAGTCGTGCGAGCCCTGCACGTGTGAATAAGATGAAAGAGTGTAGTATAATGGTAGGCCCAGATGAGAGTGTAGTGTGAACCTGGTGAGTGTGTAGTGTAGGGACATTGTGTGAGTGTAGTGTGGATCTAGTAATGTGCAGTGTAGTGTGCTACCCGACCTGGTGTGAGAGTATAGTTGGGACCTGCTGCAGAAGTTGTTAGTGTGGACCTGTGCTGAGAGTGTAGTGTTACGCGACCTGGCCGAAGAGCCAGTGTGCGACTGGTGAAGTGCTTAAGTGTGACCCTGGATAGAGGTGTAGTGTGGACCTTGTAGATAGTGCCTAGTCTGCGACCTGCGTGAGAGAGTAGTGTGACCTGAGTGCGTTACTGTGCCCCCTCGGGGCTGGAGAGAGTGTAGGTGATGCCGACATGGCATGTGAAGAGCTGTTAGTTTTGAATCTAACACTAAAAATAGGTGAGAGTGTAGAGTGGAACTGGTGCAGATGTAGCTGTGGACCTGGTGAGAGTTTAGTGTGGACCTTCATGCCAGTGAGAGTGTAGATTTGACCTGGTGGAGCAGTGTAGCGCGCTGCCTGAACTCTGGTGAGAGTGTAGTTCTTGACCTCCCCCTGCGTATAGAGTTGTAGAGTTGACACTGCCTGTTGTAGCAGTGTAGTGTGAGACCAGATGACGTGTGCATAGTGCCTTGGACCTTTCCCCCCAGGTGAGAGTGTAGTTGTGCCGACCTTGGTGATGAGTGTAGTTTTGACCTCTTGAGAGTGCTAGTGTGATCGACCTCGTCAGAGCTATTAGTCTGGACCTGGTCGAGAGTAGTATGTGATAGATATGTTGAGAAATGTAGATGTATGGACTTGGTAACGGGTAGTGTAGTGTGGACCTGGTGCAGAATTATAGAGTGGACTGTTGCAGAGTTGTAGTGTGGACTGGTGATTAGTGATAGTACGAGACTTGCTGTGTCGATATACCAGACCCTAAACTCAACTCCCCCCCCCCCCCCCCCACCCCACTCCATTTCTGGACCCTTGAGTGCATGATAGTGCGAGATTGTAACCTGACGTGTGGAGTGCAAGCTCCTGCGACCTGGTGCAAGAGTGATATGTGCTGGACCTCGAGACAGAGTGTGTGGTGCAGCGTCCCTCTCCCCTGGTAAGAAATGTAGTCTTGGCATCTTGTGAGTGTCAGTGATGCGACCCTGCGATGAGAGTGCGATTGTAGTGTGAGCCTAGTGAGAGTGTAGTAGCGAACCTGTGATAGGCTGTAGTTGGCGACCTGACAGGCGCGAAGGAGTGCAGTGTGAGACCGGCGAGAGTGCTAGTGTGGACCTGCGTTGAGAGTGTAGTGGCTGGACCCATAGGACGTGTAGTGTGGACTCTGACCGTAAGAAATGTAGATGTTGGAACCTGGTGAGAAGGTGCCTAGATGTGAGAACTCGTAGAGAGCTGTAGTTGTGAACTGGTTGAGAGTGCGAGTGTGACCTGGTTGAGCGTAATGTGGACCTGCGTGCAGAGTTTAGTGTGCCCCGCGACCTGGTATGAGGAGTGTAGATGAGGACTGCGTGAGAGGTGTAGTGCTGCTAGACCTGGTGGATGAAGTGTCCCCCCCCCCCCCCCCCCCCCCCCATACTAGTTTTGGAGCTAGGTGAGGTGTAGTGTTCCGACCTCGTGCAGAGTATAGTGCTGGACCTGGGACTGAGAGTGTAGTGTAGATCTGTTGAGATGTAGTGCTGACAATTGGTAAGAGTAGTGTGGCCTGCGTGCAGGAATTTGTGAGGACCTGATGAGAGTGTAGTGTGGACCTGGTGGAAGCAGATGTAGGTGGGACTGCGTATAGTATAGAGGTATGCGATTGTGACTGTCTGATAGTTCCCCAACAATAAACTTTTTTACCCCCCATGGAGACTCTGCACGCAACCTGAGCAAATACAAGTGAGAGTGGAGTTGGACTCTATGTATACAGTGAGAGAATGTAGTGTGGACCTGCCGAGAGAGTGTAGTGTGCGACCTGCGTAAGATGCGTAAGAATGTTGTCTGGACCTGCGTGGAGTGTAGCTAGTGGAACCATGGCTGATGGAGTGTACCTCCCTCCTCCCTTAGTAGTGAGCCAGTGAGAATGCTAGCTGATGAACCTGGGTGATAGTAGTACGATAAGGACCCTGCCGTGATGAGATATAGTCTGAACCCCTTGGTTGAAGAGATGTAGTCGTGAACTACTAGTGCGATAGTGTAGTGTTGGACCTGATGTTGAGAGTGTCAAGTAGTGGACCATCGTGAGTCTGTGCTAGTGTTGTCCGATGCGATGTGCTGTACGTGTGCGACCTGCTGTCCTTGTTGATCCCCTAAGTGAGAGTGTAACAAGGTGGCGACAATGGTGCAGCAGTGATAGTTTTGAAACTGGTTGAGAGTGTAGTGGTACATGGCCCTGGTTGAGGTTTGCTAGTGTTGACCTGGCGAGAGTACTAGTGTGCCGACCTCGTGAGAGTGCTGTAGATGTTGACTGGTGTGTGTGTTTCCGATAGTTTGTGGACCTGCTAGTGAGAGTGTTAGCCCCCCCCCCCCCCTGTGGACCTGGTGATGAGTGTAGTTATGACCTTTGGTGAGAGTGAAGTGTGCGACCATGGTGATCCAGTTCAGTGTGTGACGACATGGTGGCAGTGTGTAGTGTTGGAGCCTTGGCTAACGCACTGAGTGTCGGTGTAGCGACCTTGTTGCAGAGTAGTTACTGTGAGACTAGTGAGTGTAGTGTGGACTGGTGAGATGTAGTGTCGCACCTGGTGACAGCAAGTGTAGTGTCGACCTGGTGAGAGTGTAGTGTGCGACCAGGTAGTGTAGTGTGCCGAAACCTGCGTGAGTGTCAAGACAAAGATGCTGGCATGTCAAAGTTGCGACGTGCTAGTCCTGGCACCTGCGTGTTACCTGGAGAGTGCTAGTGTAGGAACCTGTGCGCTGAGTGACAAGACAAGCGTACCTGGTGGAGAGTGTAGTGTGCGACCTGCGTGAGGTGTTAGTTTTGATTGGTTGAGAGCTTGTAGTGCCTGGAACTGCGTGGAGAGCTGTAATTGTGCTAGGACCTGAGCCCCACCCGGTGAGTGATCGTGTGGTCCACCCGCGTGCAGAGTGGGAAGTGCTTCACCTGGTGAGGAAGTGTAGTGTGGACCTGCGTGAAAGGTAGTGTGGACCCTGAGTTGAGAGTGTAGTTTTGACCTCCTTGGTGAACAGTGTTAGTGATGCGACCTCGTGAGAGTATAGTCTGGGTACCTGGTCGAGAGTGTAAGCTGTAGAATCTAGCTTAGAGATGTCAACATAGTTTGGACTATTGGTACAGTGTAGTGTGCGACCTTCATTGCCCACTCGTGAGAATATAGTGAGGAAGCCTGGTGAGAGTGTAGTGTGGAACTGCGTCAGAGCTGTAGTGCTGAGACCTGCCGTGATAGTGGAGACTTGAACCTGGTGAGAGTGTAGTCGGGACGTTCTGGTGCGGCCGTGTAGTGTGCGAATGGCTCGTCTATCGAGTGTGCCCCCCCCCCCCCCCCTCTCGAACCTGCTGTCGGTATAGAATGTCAGTCTTGCGACCTAGAGACTGAGTGTAGTGTGGACCTGGTGAGAGTGTAGTGTAGCAGCCCTAAGTGTAGAGCATGTCAGTGTCGAACTTGGTGATAGTGTAGTTTGATCGACCAGGCGTCGAAAGAGTTGTTAGTGCCGAAACCTAGCTGATGTGTGAGTGACCTGCACTGTGTTGAGAGTGTTAGTGTGGACCTAGGCTGAGAGTGTAAGTCTGGACCCACTCGCGAGAAAGTGTAGTCGGCACCTGACCTGTGAGAGTAGTTGTGAACCTCGTGCATACGCCTTGTAGTGATGGACCTGGTCTGAGAATGTTTGTAAGTCTCTACCTAGTGAAAGCTGCTAGTCTTGACCTGTGGAGAGTATGAATAGTCGGGTAGATATGAACCTCGTGATGTGATAACGTGGATCTGAGTTGAGAGTGTAGTCTCAGCGAACCTGAGCTGAGAGTGTAGCAACTAGTAGTGCCAGACATGGCGAGAGTGCTAGTCTGGATCTCCTCGTATATGTAAGATGTGCGCACTTTGGCCCAGAGAGTTGTGATAATGTGCGCACCATGGCTGAGAGACCTGTATGTCTGACCTGTTTACTTCCCCAAACACTGTGAGGAGGTTCTTTTTATAAACTTGCGAACCTGGGTGCACGATGTGATAAGAGTGGACCCGTGAAGCGTCGTTGAGAGTGTAGTTCGACCTAGTGAGTGTAGATAAGGACTCTCGCGCTTATAGTGCTAGTGTGGAAAACCATGCCGTGAGAGTGTAGCTCTGCGACCTGCGTGAGCAAGTGTAGTTTGGACCAGATGATAGTGCATTAGTTTGTCCCCCCCCCCCCCCCCCCCCCCCCCCCCCCCCCCCCCCCCCCCCCCCCCCCCCCCATGTAGTGCGCAGCGTAGTGTGGACTACACATGGTGTTAGTGCTAGTGTGCGATATCTAGGTGATAGCTGTAGATAAATGCTGGACCTCGGTGATCAGTAGTAGTGTAGGAGCCCTGCCGGTGGTAGCTGTTGTGTAGCGTACTCTCAGGTGGTAGTGTAATTGTGAACCTTGCTAGAGAATGAAGTGTGCCACCTGGTGGATAGTGCTAGCTGTGGACTCTGCCGTGGATAGCTTGTAAATGTGTAAGTCTGGGACCTGGTGATAAGTGATTAGTGTGGACCTGGGCGATAGTGTTGTGCGTGGACCTTGCGTGTGCTTAGTGTAATGTGAACCTTTTCCGCCCCTGATAGTGAAAGTGCTGCGACTGCGACTGAGGGGTTGTTTGTAGATGTGAACCTCGTGATGTGTAGCACGGTGTCTGCTGGACCTGGTGAATAGTGTAATGTAGCGACCTGGTGCAGAGCTGTAGTCTGCCGACCTGGTGAGGATTGTAGTTGTCGCGACCATGGTTGTAGTGCAATAGTGTAGGATACTGGTGAGTGTAGTGTGGAACTGCGTGATAGTGTAGTTGTTGCGACCTGTGAGGCGTGTTAGTTGTGACTGTGAGAGTGTAGTGTGGATTGTCGTGAGAGTGTAGTTGTACGAATATGGAGCCTGGTGAGTGTAGAATGCCCCCCACCATCTGGTGATAGTGTAGTGTGAGAATGTGCCCGACCTGGTGAAGGGTTGTAGTGTGAAAACCTTGTGGGAGTGTACGCCAAATCCCCTGTGGACCTGGTGAGAGTTTAGTGTGCACCTACCACCTGAGCAGTGTTAGTGTGGATCTCTGTGAGAGGTAGTCTGCCGACCTGTTGAGAGTGTAGTCGTAGCGAACCTGGTGAGAGTGTAAGTGTGGAACCTAGTGAGAGTGTAATTCATGGACCTAGCCCGTTGAGCAGTGTAGCTCTGGACCTGCGCCTGAGAGTGTAGTCTGGAACCTCGATGGCGAGTGCTAGTGCTGGAACCCTATAGTAGAGTGTAGTGTGCCCCCCCGACTACCTGCGTAGAGATTTTAATAACAAATGTGGCTTGTGAAAAGTGTAGTGTGCGGATCTGCCCGTGATGAGTGCTAGTCTGCTCTTGAGGGCAGTGTAGTCTGCACCTGGTTGAGAGTGTAGTTTAGCGAACCTGGTAGAGAGTGTAGTTGGACCTGGTGAGAAGTGTAGTGCCTCTGCCCGAATCTCAGTGAGGTGTAATCTCACAACCCATCTGGGATACTGCGGGGTGTGTGGCTTGGCGCTGGTCAAGGTTGGGGATGCCTGGTGAGTAAGTGTAGTTCTTGCCGTGACCTGACTGTGGCGAGTGTAGTGTGGACCTATTGAGAGTGTAGTGTGCGACCCTTTGCCGTGTCTATGAGATATGTAATGTAGGACCTAGTGTGAAAGTTGTAGTGCTGGATCTGGTAGATGAAAATCCCAGTGTAAGTCTGTACCTGGTGGAGAGTGGTAGTTCTGCCCACCTGGTCCTGACGAGTGTAGTTTAGCGGACCTGGTGGAGACTGTAGTCATATGACCACCCCCACCCCCACCCCCCCCACCTCTGTTGAGAGTGTTTGTACTGCGACTGTTGAAGTGTGTAGGTGCGACCTGTTGCAGAGTGTATGTGTGCAACCTGTGCAGAGTGCAGTTGTGGACCTGGTGAGAGTTAAGTCGTTAGTGTGCCGACTGTAGCGCGTGGAAGTGCGGCGACCTGGCGTGAAGACGTGTAGTGTGACCTAAGGTGAGAGTGACAATGTCATGGCACCTGGAGCGTGACGACTGGCCCCATGGTGATCGAGTAGTGTGTGGACCTGGTGAGATTTAGTCTGGACCTGGTGAGAGTGCTAGTCTGGACCTTGCGTGCATGAGTTAAGTGTAGTCTGGACATTGTGGAGTGTGTGTGGACCTGGGTGAAGTGCAGTCGCTGGACCTTGTACTGTGGAGAGTGTAGTGGCACTCTGATGTCGATCATTGCCAGTTTGTGCCGACCTGGTGAGTGTGTAGTGTGGACGTGGAGAGCGTGTAGTGTGCAACCATGTGGATGAGAGTGTAGTCTGGTACATGGTGAGAGTGTAGTGTTCACATGCCCTGTTGAAGAAAGTAGTGCGGCGAAAAGCGAGACCCTGCCCCGTGAGAGTGTAGTCCCTGGACATGGTGAAGTGCTGTAGTGCCTGCGACTGGTGCAAAAGTTGTGTCTGAGACCAGCGTGAGAGTGTAGTTTGGACCTAGCGTTATATCTCTATTACCCTACCTTGACAGAATTGTATCCATTTATTGCATAGCTTTCCTCTAAATTCGCCTGTGAAATCACTGACCTAAGTAATAAATAAGAGACGAATATTTACTTATAGAGTCGTCATAGCCAATAAGTAAGACTTATTCACAGATTAATTTATTGCACGCCTATCTATTGAGTCGAATGAACTTATCTCCTTACGAAACATTAAGGCCCGCATAAAAACTTGTTCTCGATGTTGTGTCATCATACCAAGATGAAAATGAATGTTATTAATTTTACAGTATACTCCCCCCACCCCCTCCCCCACCAACCCCCCCCTACAAATCAACACTAAATATAACAGTCACGCGCCTAATCTATTGCTCAGTTATTTGCAGTTATGTAGTTAAACACCCCCCCCTAAGTATACCATGAAACTTTCTCTTTGCTACATATAAACTACCACATATATCCAATAACACCCAATAATATACACAACCAACAACTCAACCCATCCCCAAAACCTATCCACCACAACCCACCATAAAAACACACCACCACAACCCCTAAATAAAAAAACAAAATCCAAAACAACCAACAACAATCATCAACAAAACACTAATAAATTCCCCACCCATCACCCACCCTACCTACTACCCCACCTCAATCCACACCAAATCCTATCCCTCCTCCAACACCCCTTAGCTATGCCCAAGCTCACACGCTCCCATTGTGAAGGCCGTCCATACCAGTCTCAAACTACTTTCGTGTGACACTCCTAACACAATAAAAACCAATCATTTTCCCAATCTCCCAAACTTCCTACCAACCATCCATTACACCTCCCTCCTCTACCTCCTCCCCTCCATCCTCCTTATCTCTCTCTTTCATTCCCCCAACCCCCTCATTCTATCATCCCCACTCTACAATATCCCCCCCCCCCCCCATATACCACTTATATTAGATGAATGCCGTGATTAAGCAGGTTTACGCTCACTACCTTGCTCTTGTGTCTGACTGTGAAGCTATGTTGTAGCGGGTAAGGGGGGGGCATGTGAAAAAACTGCTGCGACGTCCGCCATGAGGATCATTCTAAGGACGACCCTCTGACTGCCCAACTTTTAAAACCATTCAAGAATCTTGGATCATTCCAAGCATCAGAAATCGTTCGTTTCTGACTGAATAAAACAACTCTACTGTTCGCATAATATGTTCAGGATGCCCAATCAAACTCCAATTTTCCTCCTACCCCATTCCACAGCCCCCGTGACAACAACCCTCCCCCCTCATCCACCTCCCCCAAGGAACCGCACAACCACATCGAACCAGCTACATGATCTGTTGCTTAAGTAGGCAACAGCGGCCACCTCTCGCTCCAGTGATTATTACCCCATTCCAAACTCACCAATTCACTACCATTATCCCCACAAAATACTTCTTGAGTCACAACCAAAGCTTCGCCTAAATGCCAAACATGATGCCTTAAGCTGCTATTGATAACTTAGTCATACCAGCAACCTATACACAAATTATATTCGTTGAAGGATTCTGTTCAACCAATCCACTGTGCAGCTGTAGGCGTCTAGTTGCCTGCTTGTTGTCGTACAGAGTGATAGCCTAACTCATAAAGAAATTATGAGAGCACCCATCATACACCTCGGCCCTATAACCTTTCAACAGAACTATTTGCGCTCAACACTCCTATGCCATGAAAAATGCAGTCCATGTCTCTATCTCCTAATCCCTTTAATTGCTAACTGATTCTCTGTCTATCAACTAAATGCTCTACCAACTCATTCAAGCTCAATAAATTAGTGAGTCGATGTTTGATCAGAGCCAGACACAGGCATGCGTAGCGATTGTGGACAGTGCGGGTCAGGAGTGCACATGCTGTGGATTCCCATCTCACCATTAGCCACCCCGTCTCAGATGCCTATGCACAGAAAAAAAATGATAACTTGGCCTAAGCTGTATGCACTTTCAAGAGTGGGCCTAGATTACAATCTTGGCCCTTGTCAGTTAGCAGTTTGAGCAACAATTAATACGCAAAATGAATTCAACTGAATTTTATTGCAATTTGATCTCGTAGCAGATGACAAAGTCCAGTCCATCTAATTATCATTCTAATAACTGCTGGTGGGGGTATGGCAGGAGCCACATGTCTATGATGCGTCACAACAAATAAGCAGACTCTTGGATTTTGCTCACATTACCGGCCGACGCCCCGCGCCCCCTGCGGCTTGCCCCCAAGTATCTTTGGCATGGTTAAATCATCACCACCAGATGCTAGACCAAGCCGAAATAATCTCCACCCCACGCTGCCGCTATTATGTATGCGATGTGTGATTAATTAATGAATTTAGAGACAACTCACTCAGAAATGCTTCAAAACAAATATGACCCCAAATATTTTAATCCGCCCTACTCTGTATATTACAGACCATTCTGGAAAAAATACTCTGATAGCCACCTGTAATTAAAGCATTACCACCGTGTGTGCTTGTGAACTTCATATGTCTTTGTACATCCCTGTGCATCGTGTGTGATGTGTGTGTCGTAGTGTGTTGTGTCGATGTGTTGTCGTGTGTGTGTGTTTGTGCCTGTGTGTGTGTGTGCAGTGTGTGATTGTCCATGTGGTAGTCCTATATCTTTGTGTGTGTGCTGCTTTCGTCGCGCGCCCTTGTTTGCGGTGTGTAATTTGTGTACTCATACATGCATGAGTCGCGTGTGCTCATGCGTCATGTATGCTACGCTAGAGAGTATAGTGGGACTCACCTATTTGTGTGTGTGTGAGTGAGTGTGTGTGTGAGACTGTTGTGTACAAGGCTTACGTATACAATTACCAAACCACTAATGCAGCTCAGTCTGGACAGTATTAGACAAGCGTTACACATACCAACAACTACTGCGTCATGTCTGGAGAGTTCTAGACAAGGTTACATACCAACACTCTATGCGACAGTCTGGAGAGTTTAGACAGGTACCCCCCGTTACAATACCAACACTATGGTCAGTCTGGAGAGTTTAGACAAGGTTCACAATACCAACACTATGCGTCAGTACTGGACGAGTCTTAGACAAGGTTACAATACCAAATATAATACGTGTTCAGTTGGCGAGAGTTTAGACAAAGGTTACACATACCAACACTATGCCGTCCAGTATGACAGAGTTTTGACAAAGCGTTACAATACCAACACTAGGGGCAGTTGAGCCCACGAGAGTTTAGACAAGCGTTACAATACCAACATTATTGCGTCAGTCGAGAGTTTAGACAAGGTATACAATACCCAACACTAATGCCAACGTCAGTTGGAAGAGTTTAGACAAGCGATCTACCCAATACCACACATATGGTCAGTCTTAGGAGAGTTTAGACAGGTTACAATACCACACACATGGTTCAGTCTGGAGGAGTTTAATGACAAGGTTACAATACCAACACTATGATGGTCAGTCTGGAGAGTTTAGACATGGTATACAAATACCAATCACTATGGTAGTCTGCTAGAGTTTAGTCAGGTCTACAATACCACACACTATGGTCAGTCTGGAAGAGTTTAAGAATAGTTACAATACTCAACACTATGGTCAGTGTGAGCAGCTGTTTAGACAAGCGCTTACAATACAAACACTTATGGTCAGTCCTGGAGTAGTTTAGACAGCGTTACAACCAAACCCCCCCTAACCAACACTATGACGTCAGTCTAGAGAGTTTAGACAAGGTTACAATACCAACACTATGCGCCCGCTACGTCTGCCCGAGAGTTTCAGACAAGGTTACAATACCCACACTATAGTATGGTCAGTCTGGAGAGTTTAGACACAAGGTTACAATACCAACACTATGGTCAGTCTGCCGAGAGTTTAGATAAGGTTACAAATCACCAACACTTTAATAGGTTCAGTGTAGGAGAGTTATAGACAAGGTTACAATTACCAACACTATGGTCAGTCTGCGAGAGTCTTAGACAACGCGTTACAATACTTACCATACACATATGCCGTCAACCTTCCTCCAGAAAAAAAATATAGAGAGTTTTAGACAAGCGTTAACAATACCAACACTTGATGCCCCGTCATGTCTGGAGAGTTCTAGAACAAGGTTACAATACGAACACCTATAAGCCCGTCAAGTCTGGATGTGGAGTTTAGACAGGTTACAAATACCAACACTATAGGTCACGCTATTTCAAAGAATATAAAGATCTATGATTTTGCCTTAATTTTTCATTTTTGATGTATGCAAAACATGTCTGTGCATGTTATTCTCTTGTCGCCCCATCCTTCCGCCCACCGATTTAAGTAAACATTAAACCTTAGTCTTCTGTGTATTTTATTTCACCTCACTGGGTGAATTTGGTTGAGATATCTCCTGCCAAGGAATAGAGAGGAACCCCCACCAAGTTAAATAGTCGAAGCATCTTCATCAACTTAAAGAAATTTTTGTTACATACAATCCCATTTTTATTTTTTGTTATTTTATTCAGAAGCAAAAAGGAAAATAGCTACAGTTCAAATACCGCAGAAATGAAAGAGAATGAAGAGAGATTGTAGTGTGACGATCCTGGTGAGTGCTAGTGTTCCCCCCTCTCTGATCCTGTCGTGAGTGTAGTGTGGACCATGGTGAGCTGTAGTGTTGACCTGTGTATGGAGAGTGCTAGATGTGGACCTGGTGACGCAGGTGTAGTGGGGACTGGTGAGTGTAGTAGATGTGCCGACCTGTTGTGCAGTGTATAGCTGTGCAGACCTGTGCCTGATGTGTGTACGTGTGACACTGGTGATGTGTCGTGTGGGCAGCCTGGAACGTGAGTTGTAAGTGTGGATCCTGGTGAGTGCTTAGTCGCATAGGACTCTGAGTGACGAGTTGTAGTGTGGGTAGCACCTGGTGACGCAGTGCAGTGATGGACCTGGTGAGTGTAGCTTGCTGCTCCGATTCCTGGGTAGGAGCTGTATAGTGTGCGAACCTGCGCTGAGACTGTAAGTAGTGCGACTAGGATGAGCTGCGATATAGTGTGCGACCTGAGTGAGTGTAGTGTGCGACCTGTGGAGAGTACTGTAGTGCTGGAACTGTGTGAGCTGTAGTGTCGCGACCTGTGTGAGTTTGTATAGTGATCGCCGACCTTGTGCAGCTGTAGTGCTGGACCTGCAGTGAGAAGTATTAAGATGTGCTGACCTCGGTGAGTGCTAGTGAATCATGCGACTGAGTGAGCAGTGTCCCTTCTAGTGTGCGACCTGGCCTGAGTGTAGTGTGTATGCCACGACCTCGGCTGGTGAATTCATAGTGTGCCCCCGACCTGACGTGAGTGTAGCTCATTGCGACCATGGCAGGTGGCCAGTAGTATAGTTCGTGGAACCTGGGAGTGGTTAGTGTGTGACCTGGACTGCCGAGTGTAGTGTGTACCTGGATTGAGGTCGTAGTGTGGACCTGCATGAAGTTGCTATAGTGTGCAGCACCTGGTGATGTGTTAGTGTGGACCTGGTGGAGACATATATTCCCTGGTGAGTGTAGTGTAGGACCTGGTGAGAGTGTTTAGTCAGTGCGGACCTGGTGAGTGTAGTGTGCTGACTGGTTGAAGCCTGTGTAATAGTGTGGGAACCTCGTGATGCCTGTCTAGTGTGGACCTGGTGAGAGATGTAGTGTGCGGACCTGGTGAGTGTGGTGTGCACCTGTTGTGAGTGAATAGTGTTATAGCGAACCTGCGCGCTGAGGTGTAAGTGCTGGACCTGCTAACAGGAGATGTGTAGTGTTGACCTGGCTCAGCACCTGGTCGAGTGTTAGAGTGGACCTAGGCTGAGAGTGTAGTGCTGGACCTGGTGAGTGTAGTGTGGACATGCCGTGAGAGTAGTAGTGTGCCGACCTGACCCGTGAGTGTAGTGTGGATCCTAGGCTGAGTGTAATAGTGGTGCGACCTGTGGTGAGCTGTAGCTGTGGACTCTATGCTGTTTTGAAGTGTATAGTGTGGATCTGGTGATTGTTAGTGTGCCAGGACCTGCGTAGAGAGTTGTAGTGCTAGCGATCCTGGTAGTGTAGTGTGGCAACCATGCGTGGAGAGTACTATAGTGATTGACCATGATGAGTTGTCACCAAGTGTAGTGTAGACACCTGCGTGAGAGATGTAGTGTTTGCGAAAACATGTGACGGAGCTGGTAGTGTCGGACCTGGATGATGTGTTAGCTGTATAAAGATGTGGGACCTATGGCTGAAGTGGAGTGTGCCGACCCTGGTGAGAGATCGTAGTCGTGACTGGTGAGTTGTAGTGGTTTGACTGGTTGAGAAGTGTAGTGTAGTACCTTGGTTGAGTGCTATAGAATGTGGATGGGGTGCTTGACGCGTGAACCTAGCGTGAGAGTGCTCAGTGATGGAACCTGGTGAATCGTAGTGGTCGCGACCCTGGCTAGTGAGAGTGTAGATGTGGCCTGGTAGCCAGGAGTGTACGTGCATGGAACCTGCCGTGGTGAGTGTAGAAAATCGTGCGTCTACGTGAGAGTGTAGTGTGAGACCTGTAGCTGATGTGCTTATAGTGCCTTGCGACCTGGCTGAGTGTTATAGACAGTGAACCATGGGTGAGAGTGTAGTGTGGACCTGCGTGAATGTATGTGTGACCTGATGAGAGTGCTAGTGCCTGGACCTGGTGAGAGTGTATGTGTGCGACTGTGTTGAGAGTGTAGTGTGCGACCTGGTGATAAGGCAGTGTAGATGATGCGACCTGTGAGAGTGTAGTGTGCTGCGACCATGAGATGAGCGTTGATCGTGTGGACCTGGGAGAGTGTTGTTAGTGGACCTGGTGAGAGTATGCTAGTCTCGGACCCAGGTAGAGAGTGTAGTGTGGATCTGGGAGACGAGAGTGCTAGATGTTGCGACCTAAGCTTAGAATATAGTCGGCGCACCTGAGTGGAGTGACATAATGTGGCCCTGGTAGAAGAGTTTTGTAGTCGTGAGCTAATGAAGACGTGTAGTAATGCAACCTGGTGCTAGTGCAGTTTGGACCATGAGTGAGAGTGCTAGTGTGGATCTGCGTGCAGCTGTAGTGTAGGTCATGGTGCCAGAGCTGTACGTGTGCGCACCTTACAGCTGGAGTGTAGTGTGGACAGAGTGTACTTGTAGAGGAGATGCTAGTGGTGCCCGACGCCTTCGGTGAGAGCTGATCAGTGTGCGACCTGCCGTGAGATGTAACTGCTAGTGTGGACCTTGCACGTCGTTGAGCTGTCAATAAGTGTGCCCCCGACCTGCGTGTGCCAGTGTCTATGCTGGACCTGGTGGAGCTGTAGCTCGTGGCAGAACCTGCCGCAACCAGATGAGAGTGTACGTGTGGACTCACTGTGCAGGACGTTGCTAGTGCTGCGACTGCGGCCCCCCCCCCCCCCCCATCACCTGGAGCAGTGTAACGTGTGCCACGACCGCGGTAGTGGAGTGCTAGTGCTGGACCTGGTGAGCTGCTAGAAAATGATGGACCTGAGACGGGAGTGTTCAGACTTAGTGATCGGACCTCGCCGGTGAGAGTGTAGTACTGGCACCTGGTGAGGAGTACAGAGTGTAGTGTAGCGACCTCGGTGAGTGTGCATAGATGCCTGCACCTGTGGCAGATGTTGTACTCTCGGACACCTGGTCGAGAGTTGTAGTGTGCGCCACATGCTGAGTGTAGTGTGCCACCCCCTGGTGAAGAGTGTAGTGTTGGGAAAAAGGCAAAAATGCTTTGCCATTTTTTGAACATTTCTGAGTGAGTTGTCTCAAAATTCATTAATTTTATCGCACTCCAGTACATAATGACGCAAGGTGTGACAATAGTCCATCTGGCAAATTTTACATTTCGTTTGGTCTACATTTGGTGGTGGTGATTTAACCTGCCATAGAATACTTGTTAACCCACCCCGGAGCCGGGCGGTAGTTACATCAAAGAGTCTGCTTATTTTGTTGGATGCACCATAACATGTGGCTCCTCCTGATGATAAAAAGTTAAAGATGGACTGACGGGTGTCAATTTTCCTGAGTCTTATCAATAAAAATTCATTTGAAGTTTTTTTCCCGTATTATTGCTCTCAAACTTCTACCTGACAAGCCAAGATTGTAATCTACTCCCTCTTTGAAAGCATACAGCTTTGCCAATTTATCAGTTATATCATTCATCTGAAGACCAATGTGAGATGGAATCCACAGCTTGTGCACTCTGACTCCACTGCTACAATCTTACCATACCTGTGTCTGGCTTCTGACAAAAGCATGCCACAATTTATGCTTAATGAGTTGAGAACATTTATGGATGACAGAGAATCAGTTACAATTAAACTGTGTGACGAATGGTTTGAAAAACCGACAAGTTGAAGATTGAGACACTTATGCAGCATATGGGAATCTTTATTCAGGAAACGTTTCGCCACACAGTGGCTTCATTCAGTCCAATACAAAGAGGAAGGCTAAGGAGAGGAGGATAATGAGGTAATCAGTCCCTCAACCTGGAGTCGATGTGTTCAGTCCATCATCTTGTAGAAAGTACAGCATAGGGCCGTAGACTGGCTTATATACTGTAGGGGGTGACGTGAAGCAGATGGAGGCGGGGTCATAGTGGTACCATCCACTAGTCGAAGTAGTCTTCGTCCAAAGGTTGAACAAGTGTTGAGAATTCTTTTTAACAAGATCCCAGATGCTGCAGTGTCCCGACAGTTGTGACGAATGGTTTGAAAAAACCGACAAGTTGAAAAATTGAGACACTTATGCAGCATATGGGAATCTTTATTCAGAAACGTTTCGCCACACAGTGGCTTCATCAGTCCAAACAAAGAGGAAGGCGAAGGAGAGGAGATAATGAGGTAATCAGTCCCTCAACCTGGAATCGATGTGTTCAGTCCATCAATCTTGTAGAAATACAGCATAGGGCCGTAGACGTGGCTTATATACTTCGACTAGTGGAAAGGTACCACTATGACCCCGCCTCCATCGCTTCACGTCCTCACTACAGTATTATAGCCACGTCTACGGCCCTATGCGTAACTTTTCTACAAAATTGATGACTGAACACATCGACTCCAGGGTTTAGGGACTGATTACCCCATTATCCTCCTCTCCTTACGCCCTTTCCCCTTTGTATGGACTGATGAAGCCACTGTGTGGCGAAACGTTTCCTGAATAAAGATTCCATTGCTGCATAAGTGTCTCAATCTTCAACTTGTCGGGTTTTTTAAACCATTCGTCACAACTGTCAGACACTGCAGCATCATGGGATCTTGTTACAAAGAATTCTTCAACACCCTTTTTCAACCTTTGGACGAAGACCTACTTCGACTAGTGGAGGGACCACTATACCCCGCCTCCAACGCTTCCGTCACCCACTACAGTTATAAGCCACGTCTACGGCCCTACTGTACTTTCACAAATTGAGGACTGAAACACATCGACTCCGTGAGGGGCTGATTACCCCATTACCTCCCCCTCCTTTCCCTTCCCTTTGATTGGACTGATGAAGCCCCT
>NW_026507556.1:0-25558 GCF_026875155.1 Cherax quadricarinatus
CTTTGTGATAGGTGATAAAAAAGATAAGTAAGTTTTCGTTCAAATTTTTTAACCCCCGGGGGGTTAGCCACCCAGGATAACCCAAGAAAGTCAGTGCGTCATCGAGGACTGTCAAACTTATTTCCTTTGGGGGGCCCTTTAAATCTTGCCCCCGGGGATCGCCCCCCCGTCGACAAACACCCAGGTACCTATTTTTTTGCTGCTAGGTGAACAGGACACGGGTGTAAGGAAACGTGTCAAAATGTTTCCCCCCCGCCGGGAATCGAACCCGGGCCCTCCGTGTGTGAAGCGGGAGCTTAGCCACCAGGCCACCGGGCCTGTTAAAGGGGACATTGTGCCCGTTAAAAAACTAATGAAGTGGGGTTTTGTCAATTTTTTAGTGTAATTTTGTTATCCTCATCCAGGTAAAATTTTTTCGAAATTTCGGTATTTCAGTTTTGGCTAGCGTGACGGGGCTGGGGAAAGGAAGACGATGTATGTTATCTGCAAATAGTGTGGGTTTGAGTAATTGTGAAGCTTTTGGTAGGTCATTTATGTATAGGAAAAAGAAGAGGGCCAAGGACACTTCTCTGTGTGACACCAAAAGAAATTGGGTTGTGCGGAAAGGGGTTATCTCTTGCTTCTGGCATTTTAGTCGCCTCTTGTGCCTGCATGATTACAGAGGAAAGATTTTTTCCCCACCTCCCATGGAGAATTTATGTAGTATGGTTTTTTAGCCGTCCCCGGGTTTTATATTAATCTTGCCGACCAACTGGGTCACATACTTTTAAATTCAACAAACCCCCGGAACGCAGGCGGGAGAGATACTGATTATATACACTGGAAAACCCTAGGGGGGACTAGTACCGAACTTGCCCGAAAATCACTCACTCGAAAGCAAAAGACTTGGCAGACGATGCCCATCCCCCCCAATGAAAAGCAGGGGGGTCACTAGATTAAGAGACCATACAATAAGTGTCAGGGGCCGAGACTGTTTAACTGCCTCCCCGCATACATAAGGGGGATTCCCAACAGACCCTGGCAGTCTTCAAGCTGGCACTGGACAAGCACCTAAAGTCAGTTCCTGATCAGCAGGGCTGTGGCTCGTACGTTGGTTTGCATGCAGCCAGCAGCAACAGCCTGGTTGATCAGGCCCTTGATCCACCAGGAGGCCTGGTCACAGACCGGGCCGCGGGGGCGTTGACCCCCGGAACTCTCTCCAGGTAAACTCCAGGCCCCCACTATGTCTTGCAAACTTAAATTTAAACATTAGCATAAATAAAAATAGGTTTATTAATTACGTACTTTCAAAGAATGTTGCAATATATTCCCACTCCCAAAGTGGTAAATATTAAGTATTTTTTTATATTTTATTTAAAATACAGTAAAACATTATACATGGACGTCTAATACATGAACAAAACCAATCACCATAAACAAATTTAATTACCATACACCTATACACAATTCATTAAACGCTTCATACCCAAAAAATCCCCAACAATCCAATTAATTTACTCCAGCACACTTCCACCATATGCAGAGTTATACAGTCAAAAGGTAAAAACTTTCAGATACCATTAAACCCCCCCTGCTCCACCCTCCCCCAACACGTACCTTACTAAATACTTATTTGTACTAAATTTTTAAACTGTTTTGCAATAATTTTTGTACCACTGAATATAATCATTGCTTAGAAAATTTCTTAAGTTAATTTTAAGCTGCCCATAATACTCTGTATAAAAAGGGGGTTTTGTCATGCTGCACTTTAAAAATTGTATTCCTTGTTCTTCTCTGTATCATGTTCATATTAATAAATAAAAAATAAAATAAATAAATATTTATTTGCACAGCAAATAAAAAGGGTACCCTCCCCCCTCACAGAAAACCATCCATCAAACCTACAAATGGGGTGGCATACTATAAGACCTCCAGAACTAGTTCCCCTTAGTAACATTTATGACAACATTTTTCATATTTTATTTAAAAAGGTACATAACACCAAGTCAAAAAATTATAGGCCCTATCCGGCAACAGATGTAATAAAACTTTCCATTGCCATATAATTAAACCTAATATATATCTTGAATTATACATCATGTAACAAAAGGTTACCAATGAAAACAAACAATAACCAACTTGAGGAGAGTATTGATACATATTTCGTACAAACTAAATCAAAAGTAAAACCTGATCTTTATTACCATGACTTGACATCATAAAGTACTAACTCAAAAAAGCTTAGTTTTGATTAATATCGTAACCCTGCAAACTAAACCCCCCCCCCCAACCCCGTCAGACCTCCCCCCCCCACCCCATCTGAGAAATACAAATAAAAGGGAAACCACAAGAGTGCACAATAAACTTTAACCCTAACACACATATAATGCTACCCAAAACAATATGGAACTTACAGTAACACCTAAGAATATTAAGCAAAAAAACCAACAATGGTAAAATCTGTTCCTAAACCTTAAAAAGGTAAAGGCTATAACTGCCCCATGGCTTACAAAACAAACACCATGCAATTAATCAGTAAGTACATTATATAAACGTGTAACAGTTTGATTTCTAACATCGGGGTCGCCAAAAACAAAAAAGTGAAATTAAAAAAGGTTTTCCTGTAGTCAAATTATAGTAACAAGATTCGTCCACCTCAAAAACAAACAGCAAACAGCTTAGTGAGTGCCTAACCTCACAGGAAGACCATGACACACCCGCTAAAACGCCTAATACAGTAATAAAACACATACAGTCCCACACAGGAGCAAAACTCCTAAGACCACATTCAACACACATAGTAGAACATATATTTATATATGCCGAACAGTACTACATCAAACATTAAAAAAAAAAATCATCCAGGCCCAAGACACTTCAGAAAGCGCCCCCCCCCCCTCCCTGCCATCTCCTGACACTACACAAACCTCACTCCTCCCTATTCATACTCACACCCGTACCTAAAGTCTTAAGTCAAAACCCCAGTCTCTTAACCGTATGTTCTCCAGTTCACACCCCCTCACTATGCCCCCTCATGCTTAAAGACTGCACACCCACATACTCCACTACCACACACTCCACATTCCACTCTCCACGGGTCTCGTAAACAAAACAAAAGTGACAGTTTAGGGAAAACAACCCATTCCAGCTCTAACCTACACCTAACCCTAACATTACACCTACTGTCAGATTACGATAACCCAAAGGAAAACTATTTACCCACAACCTCCCATATAGTAGCCTATTCCTGCAAACCGTACGATACACACTCGCCGCAAGCGCCTGCACCCTACAAGCGCCCCCACCTCCCGCATGCCCCAAGACACATACATAAAAATCTGCCAGCACTTACATCACTGCCCTCCGAATGTCCTTGGAAACCCCTCCCACATCAAAATGCAAAGCCCTCAAAGTCGAAATGTTTCTCCCCCCCCACCACTATACCTAGGACCCTCGCTAACCATGTCCTTACAACCCCCAAGTTTTCACAAAAATATACAGCATGAAAAGCCATCTCCTCCTCTCCACAATGCAAACAAGTAACTGCACCTACATAACCCATTCTATATAGCACTGACCTTGTAGCTAGAATTCCCATAAAAAACCTATATACCACTTCACGAACCCTTGGTTTTAATCTAATCTTCCGAAAGTCTTCCCAAATGCCCCTCCAATCATACATCGGTATGTAGCTACTCCCTGTATCACCTCTCCCTGCCTACCTGTCCTCGCAAGCCTACTTACCCTTACTTTTCTTGCATCCCGTATTGTCAACAAATTACTCACCATATCTTCACACACCAATAACGCCTTCCCCCTGCCACCATTTCCTCACATCCTCCATGACCTTTCCCACCCTTATACCCCTCTCCCCTCCCACCCTCAGGTACCACTGCTTCACATACACTCCTTTTAAAGGGCGGTGTCCCAAAGGGTATTAGACCCACCCCACCCTCCCGAACGCCTGTAAACCCCATCCCCTTTCCCCTTTAGCCATGGCCCCCCTTTCCCCCACACATCCTAAAAAAAACCCCCCTCTCCAGTTCCAAAAATCACACGACCTCGGGGGGATTTTTTCTGCCACTCCCCCACACTTTACTATACCAAGTGTGTTTCTATTTCCCCACCCTCTGCTGCAAATTTTAAAATCCCCACCCCTTAAACCCCCCACATCCTACCCTTTGCCCCTACTCACAACGTCCTTTGTTTTAATTCTCTGCGCCTCCCACATCCCCCATGTACACCCCCCCGAGATCTTAATTCTATCCATACGTTCTGCCCTTTAAAGCTCCCCCAAACCCCCCCCCCCCCCCATTTTACCAAATTCCAATAACTTTAACTTTGCTCCTTTAAACCCCATCCCTTTTTTGCCCCACCAAAAAACCCTTATTAAAACGTCCCACTTTTCCCCAAATTCCTATTTTTCCCCTCCCACCAAATTGGGGGTGTCGTCCCCCAAAACCCCAAAATTTCCTACATCTGCCAGGACCCCCCCTCCCCCCCTGCCCCCAACACCCCTTTTCTCTATAAACCTAAAAAAAATTGGGCCCTGAGCATAAAAAAGAGGATTTGAAAAGAAAAAGGGAAACCTGTCGAAAACCCCTTCCCCAACTGCCCCGGCAGCCCAAAACTTCCCATTAACCTGTACTCTGACCCTCGCCGGTTTTTAACAAAGAGTCACCCACCGCACAATCTCACCCCAAAAAAACCCTGTTTTTGTAAGTTTACCCACAGAAATATTCTATCTACACAGTCATAAGCCTGCTTCCAATAAAATCCCCAAGTTTCCCCCCCCTTGTCAAACCCCCACAAAATCCCAAAATTCTTCCCATCCCCTCACCCCCATACTTGACCTGGAATCCCATACAAATCCCTATGTAGAACACGGTCAACCCACTTCATGCGTTTCCTAAAACCTTTCCCAAAAACTTTATAATAAACCCGCCAAAAGGGGAGATCGCCCTATGGGCCCCCAGGGTTTTCCCCCCCTCCTTTAAAAACCAATAAAAAACTCCCCCCTGCCCTGTGTTTCCCCCAAAGTCCCCTTTTCCTTCATACAGTTAAACAAAAAGCCCCAGCCCTTCCTTCATACAATCCCAAGGGGCCCCAAAAAGAAATCGTTAAAAAATTTCCAAACAACCCCCGGCGTTTTTCCCCCCTCCCTAAAAGTTTCATTACTGCCCCCTCCACCTTCTCCTCGCTAACCCCTCCCCCCCCAAATCCCCACTTTCCCCCTCCTCCCCTAAGGTACCCCGAACCCCCCTTTCCCCTTTTAAAATCTCTCCCCCCCTCCCCCTGCTTAAAATTTCCCCCTTTAAACCAATAATCAACATAATTACTCCTGCCAAAAAGTGGTACTAAAACCTGCCCCACCCTATAGCCCCCCACCCCTTTACACCCCCAAAAAATCCCAAAAACGTGATCATCTCCCGCCTACCCTTTAAATCTCCCCAAAAACACACCCTTTACTTTTTTATCCCCCCCCAAATAGAAACCTTCCAAATTTCCTTTCCCCTCCCCACTTTTGAAATAAAAATTTAAAATTTTTTGAATACCCCTTTAAAATTTTCCCCCCTTAAAACCCCCAAATTTCCCAAATGCCTAGCCCCCCCCCGCCCCCTTCATAACAATCATTGACTCCCCCTCAAAATATTTTTTGAAACCCCCCAAACCTTCACCTCTCCTCTTTCCCATCCTCTTTCTGATAATACCCCTTTAAAATTTTTGCAGTTTAGCATGCTTCTCCCACCATTCCAATACATCCTCCTTTTTGTTGCGTGCCTCTCAGGGGTTCCCTCCCCCCAATTCCCTAAAAAGACGAACCCCCCCCCCTTTTTCCCCCCCCCCCTGAAGAAAACCTCACCCCCATTTTCCAATAACTCACATCCCGGACAAACCATCCCGGGCCCAAAGCTACCTCTGCCAAAACGGCACGAGGGTCTAAAAAAACCCAAATCTACCTTCATTACCTTCAAACTGTAATTTTTCAAGTTATATAAAAATTGGTCCAACCGGGGCGAAATAACCCCTCCGCAAAAAATGTGCTCCACCTCCCCCCATTTTCCCCTGACTATGTCAAAACCCCTGTGCCCCCTCACCAAATCCCTCAACCCCCCAAGCACACACCCTCCCCCTTTCTTGGCCCCCACATCCTTTTTTGATTACAAAAATTCCAATCCCCACCTACTAAAGAAACCATGGGAAAACCCCCGGCAAGGGGAAAAAGCAAAACCCCCTTTAAAAAAATTCACTTTTACCCTTTTTTTTACAAACACCACTAATAAAAAAAAAAAAAAACCCCCCCCCCCCCCCAACCCCCCCAAAAACCCTCAAAACCAACCCTTTCCCCTCCCCCCTCCCCCCCCCTCTTCCCACACGACCATTTAAAAAGGGATGGATTCCCTCACTACCCCCCTGCCACCCCACCCTTTGCTTTCCCTGCAACCCACAAAACATCCAAAAAACCTTTCACCCCCAACTCTCTCCGCTCCGCCCTTCCCGGGAATGGATTTTGGGCCCACAATAAACTACCACTTCTGGCAAAAAATTAAAAAATTCCTTAAATCCCCTACCCATTTTAAAAATTGTGTCTTGAAAAAAACACACATCAATTTTAAAAAACGCCGAAAAACATCCCCCAAAACCATACACGAAAAAAGTCAGCCCTAAGGCCATTACATTTATAGTTGGGACCATTAAATATCCCAAAAAAGGGGGGCTTTTTTCTATGTCTGTTTCCTGTCTTTAACATTTTTCCCGCTGCTCCTGCCCTTCTCCCATGCCTCTTCCCCCGCCGGGGCCCCCCCCTCCCCCCCGGCACTTCCTCCCCCTTTCCCTTAGTCATTTCCCGCCCACGTCTTTTTTAAACCAGAACGCTGAGCGGGAAAAATAACCTGGTCACCCGACAGCCCTCCAGCTCTCTTTCTAGAATGCACCCTCAACCTCCATATCAGTATTTCCCCCTTTCAGCCTCCACCTGCTGCAAGGGAAAACATCCCCCGACCCTTCCCCCGGGGGCCCCGGGAACCCGGGCCCATTCGGGTCCTAAACCCAAATCAGAATTTTTTCGTCTACAGGGGGGTCTCCTCCGTTTGCCGGGCCCGGGAAAGGCTTAATCATCTCCTGCAGGGGTTAGATAACTCCTGCAGGTCCCCGGCCCCCCCCACCCCCCCCAGGCTCCCTCCCTAAACCCCGGGTTCCTTGGGGGAGCGCCCGAAGCCACTGGTAGCGTCACCCAATTTTCCTCCACACCCCCCCTTTTCCACCCAAAATTAAACCTTTATCTGCTGCCCCAAAAAGGGCCTCAGACAAAAAATCCCAAACCAAGATTTCCGTGGTTACGGGCAGTTCCAATACCGGCGCTGTTTCCCTTTAAACCACACCCGCCCCCTTTTGTGGTAAAAAGCACCACACAGGGGGCACGTCTTACTTGCCCCCGCATAGGTCAAAAACACTTGTGTCCAAAAAAACCCTTTCCGGGGACTACATACGAGGGGAATAGGTCTTCTAAAAGTCATCTTTTTTGGTGAAAAAGAACCTGCAGGCAACCCCGCGTAGATTCCCCCGCCCCATTCGACCCAAATTACAGCAGCACCTCACCAAATCGTTAAAAAAGTCTCTCTGAACCCCCCCAAAACCCGTTTAAAAAGGGAACTTTTTCGAATCCTCCCCCGGGTTTTTAGAAATTTGGAGGCTTTCCCACAGGGTACCTCCATCCAGATTTTTACGGTAAATGCCCCTCCCCGGTACTGAGTCCCCCGCCCATTAAAAAGGCCTCCACCCTGCAAAATTTTATGAAGACCTTAAAGAACCTTTAAGGGAAATTTCCATTTAGTTAAACGTAAAAAAAGCGGAATGTGTCCCGTATGACTTTCGGAAATTAAAAAAAGAGACATTCGTGGGATAAATTTTTCCCTTTTAAAACTAATCAACACACAGGGGACTCCCTCCTAGGGAAACGGCCGCCATTTGGGAGAAAATGGGAAGTTGCGCAAAAGTTAAACAAAAGTTTGTGTGTGGGGTGGGGTGTGTGGGGTTGGTGTGTGTGTTGTGTGTGGGTGTGTGTGTGGTGTGTGTGTGTTTTGGTTTGTGTGGGGGTGTGGGGTTTGGGGTGTGATAAACCAATCAAATTTGCCCCAATAACTCATTACAGTTTTTGGGGGGGTTTTGTGGAAGGGGGAAAATTTGCTCATTACTCAAAAATTTTTCATGATTGTACCCCAAATTTATAAAAAAAGAAACCCATTCAAACAAAATTTCCCATTACCTTTGTAACTTGGAGCTCATTCCTTTTTGTACCTAGTTTCAGCTATAAAAATTTTTGGGGGCCCACCCCTGGACCCATTATGTCCTCTGTAACTGTAAAAAACCTTTGAAATTGTCAGTTTGGTGCCCAGATTACCTGGAGTTCATTCCCTTTAAAAAAAGGGGTAAAACAAAACCTTTGTAAATTGTGATTTCATTCCCTTTTGGGTTAAATTGTAAAAGTTCATTACCTCGTAACTTGCTCACTATCAAAACTTTGGAGTCCTCCCGGGCCCAATTTATGTCCCCTCTGAAAACTTTTGACAAACCGCCCAAGGATGGGAAAGGGGGGTGCATAAAAAACATATTAAATAAACTAATTTAAGTAAAGGGAAAAATGGTTTTCTTGCGCGGGCACAACCATTCACCCGAGAGCAAAATTTGGTAAAATAAAAATTTTTAGAACTGACTAAAGCTGCCATTTTTCATCATGGGAAATAGGAAGGAATCACTCGAATGAAGGGACCCTTTTGATGCGGGGAGGGACTTTTGATCTGGGAATTGGATCTATGCCTAGTTCCATAAACTGACCTAAAATGCCTTTCATGCCCCCCCCACAAAGGCGTTGTATAATCCCTAGGGGCCCCCAGTGCTCCCTAATAATAAAAACCCAACAATTTTGGGTTGTGAACATAAGCGAGAAGCAACCCATACAACTTCGGGGAATACCAGGAAAACAAGTTTTTTTTTTTTAAAAATAGTTTGCATTTTTGTTGGACTAAAAGGTGGGGAAAGATCCATTTCCGGTAAATCGTTTTGTGTTTTTTTAAACCAAATTAAAAAAAGGGCGAAATTTTAAATTTTAGCCTAATTATAAAATAAAATTTTAGATAAGTTTACAAAAATTTTAAAATTAATAAATAAAAATAAATATTTTTTTTTTGGGTTGGGTTTTTCCCATTGAAAGGTTACATTTGGGCTCACTGGGCGTCAAATTTCCCTTTGGGTGAGCTTAAATTGAACTCAACCGTCAAAAGCTCCCTTAAAATGGGGTTACAGTTAGTCACCGGCGTATGGGAAAGCTCCCTTAAAAGGGTTTTACACTGAGCTCGGGAAATACACTGGTGTGAGTTAAAAAGACCTCATCTGAGGTAATCATCTTTTTTCAAAGTCCCCCCAATAACCTTAAAAACATAATGTTGCTTAAAGCTTTCCCCGACCAAATCTCCGTACAGTAAAACTTTGATGGATAAATCCACTTATCATTCATTAGGGACATGATCCGCCAGCGGCTAAAGGGGAGACTTTTAAAAGGTGGCCTTGCTGAAGAAAGCTGAAGGCACGATGAAACCACTCTTTCTAGCATGTATCTTGCAACATACTGTCCCAAAGTATCTTGCAAAAATAACGTAGCATTTATCTGGGCAGCAAACCATTTAGCTTTGTATTTGGGCCCACCACGCTTTCCCGTACTGTAAACAAAATTTATAGCCAGCTGGTCGGGAAAGCCAACACTAAAAAATTAATTTTCCCTTTTAAGACAGAGTTTTTTTTTGGGAAACTACCTTATCCCATAAAAAAAAGTGTTTTGAAAAAATTTTTGGGGTCCCTTACATTACTGAGCTCTCAGTGTACCCATGCCCCCCCTTTTTTTTCAATTGAAGTTTTTTCCCAAAAGGTTTTCCGGGCCCTCTTGCTTCCATATTAAGGGTTTTCAGCATGCAGCTTTGGGCCCGGGCCCCCGGCCTGAATTTTCCGTGTTTTTCCTTTTTTTCTCGCCTATTTCCCAAGGAGTGCATTTGGGAGGAATTTCAAGGGCTTTCTATTTTAGTATTATGTCACGATGTCACTAGGGTCTGTAAATCTTGAAACATGTACGGTTTAAAAAATTTAAAAATTTATTGTCAGGTCTCTGTAAAAATACTCCGGTTTTTTAAATTTTTGACCCGGGAAAAGGGGAAAAAGAAGCCCCAATTCTTTTGAATCAAGCCCCCCTCCCCCTTTAAATTTTAAAATTTAAAAAAAAACGCAAACCGAAAAGGGTCATAACAGCGCGCAGGGCAGAAAATTTTTGTTTAAAAACCCAGCTAGGGGGAGAGGAGATCAGGGGTAAAGGGGAGGAAAAAAAGGGGGCTGGAAGGGACGCTAGGGCTGTTTAAAAGTTCGATCCCAGTAAGGCAGTTGCTGAAAAAAAAGCCCAAAAAGTGAATGTAAGTCAAAGGTAGGCCCGGGCTGCAAGATGGGGGGAAAAAGGGGGCCCAGGCGGCCACGTCTTTTGGGGGAAAATTTCCTGCGAGCTAGGGGGTCAAAACGGGGCAATTGACAAGAAAGGAAAAAACCCGAAATAGGGACCCGACGAACTTCCCAGAGAGGAATGGGGTTGTTTTTCCATTAGTTTACCCAGGGTTAAAGGGCGAGTAAAAATCAATTGGAGCCGGGAGAGCAAGTCTCCCGGGGAACGGCAACGGTAGTAAGATGGCCACAAACTTTTAAAAGCAGTTTAACAGTGAAAATTTTTGGCATGGTCCCAATGTCCGACCACCTTGTTGCCAAGGGGCTGCCAAGAGGGGCCCAAGATGCCCCCTTTGGAAAATAATCACTGAACGGAAAACTTCTATAAAAAAACCCTGAAAAAACATGTACCGTGACCCCCCCAGCGCATCTGCTTTTTCCCTTTTTTTCTTTATTTTTTTTTTTAAAACATCCCAATACTTTAAATAAAAAAAAGTATACAGTTTTAAAGATCGCCCCACAGACAATAAAAAATTCTTCTTTTCCCCTACACACGTGAATTTTTTAACCTCGCCCTGACAAAAAAATCCCTCATCACTTGTACAGTTAAACCCTAAACACTTAGGCTAAATCCCAAGATTATAAAAATTTTAGATTTTTTTGGGTCCATCCCCCCCCCCCCAAAAAAAAAAAAAAAAAAAACGAAATGCAGTAATATGCAAATATATACACTTCCGCAGCTGTTAGAGTAAAATTTGCCATTAAAAAAAATTTCCCAAATTTAAAAATAAAAAAAAACCCCTCTCCAAAAAACTGGGGGAAATACAAAAAAAAAGACAGTCCCCTACCCTCCCCATCTGATAATTACAATATACCACTGAATATTTTACATTCAGCAAAAATTTAAAAGCAAAATAACTAACCCCCCCCCCCCCCTTTTTAAACCCATTTTAACCATTTTGAAATCTCTTTCGTTTTTTCTTTTAAAACTTAAAAAACTAAAAACCAACTTTAATTAACACCTATAAACATATTTATTGATGACAAAAATAACTTACAATAGTGAAAAATGTCAATTTGCTATCCAAACATTAAAATTGATTTTAAATAAATGAACACAGAAATCGGATCTTCCATTTACAATTCCCAAACCAACAGTGTCAAAGAAACTCACATTTAACCGGGCGCTGACACAAAAAATTTCCTCACAACTGTACCCTTTGGGTCCCGTTACATCGATGCCAAATACAAAAGTATACAATTTTAAAAACATTACATCAATAAAATAATTACTTTTAAATTTATGTTTTTAATAGGAAATTTTAAAAATTACACTCACTCCACAGGTAGTAGTGAAAGGGCCCAGCTTTTTCATTCCCCTTTGCACATAAACGTTTTCCAGAAACCCAAAAAAAAACATCTTTGTTTTGCTAGCCACAGGCGAAACCCCATATTTGAATACGAAGGACTAATTATAAGAAAAGGGATTTCTTTTTGGTTTTTTTAACCCCGGGGGTTTTAAGCCACCCCGGGAAAAAAACCAAGAAAGTCAGTGCGTAAATCGAGGCCCTTTTCAACTTTTTCCTTGGGTCCTTAATCTTGTCCCCCGGGTTTGCAAACCCCACCAGTCGACTAACACCCGGGTACCTATTTGCTGCTAGGGGGAACGGGACAACGGGGTTTTTAACCCCGGGCCCGGGAAATTAAAAAGTCTCCGGGCCCTAGGCTTTTCCCGTTTGGGGGGGCCCCTTTTTGGAATTTAAGGGGAAAAGCGAAGCAAACCCCTTCCAGTTTGGGGGGGGGGGGTGGGTTTTGTGAGCCTGTTTAAGGTCTATTAAATACATTCTGGTTTTTTGGATTAAATTTAATGGGGAAAAGTACATCAAGAAAAACCCAAAACCTTTTAAACCAAAAGCCTTATAACTATTTGTTAAATCCCCTTTAAAAAAAGAGAAAAAACTCAAGACAGCAAAAGAAATTAAAGTTTGGGCTTTTAAAAGAAGTGAAAATCATTTCCCTATTTATTAAAGCAAAACCCAACTACATCACTATTATTCCCTTTAAAAATCACAAAACCATTATTGAAATCATTGAACATGCATAGACTATTTATTTATTTTTTATTTAAAAATTTGCATACTTTACAGAGGTACAAAAAATAAGGAAAGAGCAGCATGCCAAAGCCATTTTTCCCTTTTCATAGAAATTAGGGGGCTGGCTTAAAATTAACTTAAGTTTTTTAAAAAGCAATGTTTGAAAAACCCAGTGATAAAACATTATTGAAAAACCAAAACTATAAAAAACCAAAGGGAATTTTTTAAAAAAGAAAAGGGCAAAAGGTTGCATGCATTGCTGTTCTTTCAGTGAATGGAGTTTTTTTGTTATGTAGTGTATTAAAAAAAATAAAAAAGTTTTTTTAAACCCTTTTGTGTGATATAATTTGACAAAACATTTAATATAAAATTTTAAAAGGGTTTCAGTTATTCATTTTTTTTTTGGGTTTTGAGTGAGTAAGTGATTTTTTTGGAAGAGATTTAAATTTAAAAAACGGGTAGTGTTTTCTTTTATTTTAAAGGAAATAAATTCAGTTTTTAAAGGGCCCTTTTTAAAGTTGATTGATTTTTTGCTTAGCTTGAGATGGACCGGGGGAAACATCAAAGAGTGATTTTTGGGGCCTTGTTTTTGGGGTAAGTTTCTTTTTTGGATTTTGGCAAGGGGGTTGTTTGAGGGGGGTTAATACCCAGAGTTAAGTGTTCTATGTAGTAAATAAGTGCAAAAAAATTTATGGAAATTTTGTTGGTGAGTAGGTTTTGTTTTAAAATTTTGGGTGGAGTGTGCTGTGAAGTGAGAATTTGTTTTTTTTTCCCAAACTGCAGCCTTTTTTTTGGGTAATTAGTGGTCTGAGATGGTTAGTTTTTTTGTTGAGCCCCATCCCACAAATTCCATAGGTGAAAATGGGGGTAAATAAAGGGGGATAAGGGCCGGGGGGACTGACTGGGGAAAAATAGAAACCGTTACTTCGATAGTTTTTTTGCCTACAGTCTTGGAAATTTTTTTGGAAATTTGTTGAAATTTTTTGTATGAAATTTGTTTTTTTAATCGAGGGGGGTTTTCCTAAAAATTTTTCCCTCTGTTATTTTTGTGTAGGTGACCCTTTACCCGTTATAAAAAGGGGGAACATTTTGTAGCTCTGTTCCCAAAACTGAATAAGGGAAATTTTTGTCAAGGGTTTTAGTGTAAGTTTGTTGGGCCCTCATCCAGGTAGATATTTTCTGTAATTCCGGTGTTTACCGTATTGACTAGCGTGACTGGGCTCGGGGGAGAGAAGAAAGTTAAAGGGGGTGGCATCTGCAAAAAGTTTTGGGTTTTGATTAAAATTTCCCAAGCATTTGGTAGGTCATTTATGATTTGGGGAAAGAAAGAGGGGCCAAGGGCACTTCCCTGTGGGGCACCAACCCGTAATTTTTGGGTTTGCGGAAGAGCTTGCCCCATTTGCGTTTTACAAATTGGCCTTTTGTTGCTGAGGTAAAAACTTTAGGGGAGTTTAGGGGGGTTTCCCTTAATACCATAGTGTGACAAATTTTTCCCTGGAGCAAGTCAAGGTCAAAATGGGATCAAAACTTTATAACCAAGAAGAAACCCCCTTTGGGGCTTCTTTTTTTTTTTATTGCATGAAAAAATGTTTCTAAACATGTGTTAAATAGCCATTAGTATTTTTATTAGGCCCGAAACCAAATTGGCAGGGGGTTTTTAGAATGTTTTGGGAGATGAGGTTTGGAGTGGATTCGGGTTTTTGAATTAATTTTTTTGAAGTTTTTTTTAAGAGGGGTTTTAAATTTTTAAAATTGGCCTATAGTTATTCAACTCTGTTTTTGGGCCCTCCTTTTTTTGGATGGGGTACCCTTGCTATTTTTTGAAGTAGGGGAAAGGGGGAGGATTTAATGGATTTGTTAAAGATTTTTGCCCAAAGATTTTTGTAGTTTCTTGTGACGGGTTTTTTTGTATATGAAGGGTGGTTTAAGGGATTTAAACTCCTGCCTTGTTTTTCAAAGGGGTTGAAATAAGGGGGGAAATTCGTATGGGTTTTGCGGAGCTAGGGAAAAATGTGTTTCGGGTAGTTTCCAGGGAGGAAATCATTTGGTGGGGGATCTGAGCTTGGGGATATTTTTAGAAAAGGGTTTTTACCCATATTTGGGGAAGAAATCATTGAGTCTGTTTGCTTTTTTCTGTTGGTGGGAGTTGGGGTTTTTTGATTTTTTCTAATTTTATTTTCCCATGTTTGTGAATCTTTTTTTTTTCCCAAATTTTTGTAGGGTCTTCGAGGGCCCTTTTTTAAAACACCCCGTAAGTTGGAAAAATCTGTTTTTCAAAAATCAATTTTTTGGGCCCTTTTTATCAGGGTTTGGGTTTGGATTGACGGTAACGTTTTGTTTGGGGCTCCGGTTATGTGACCCATTCTGACTGTTTTTTTTATATCGGGGGTTTTGTATTTATTTAAATTTTTGAATGCGGGTGTTAGCCCGGGACTGTTCCGTCTCTTAGCTGTCACTGCTTTTTTTTTTTAATGGGGAGTCTTGTTATAAAGGGAAATTTGGGGCTTTTTTTTTGAAAATTATTAAAAAAATTCGTAATATCTGTACAGTTTTTTAGCTCAGTGGGCCAGTCAAGTTTGTTTTCCGCTGTTTGGGAATTTTTTAATGGCGCCTCAAAGTGAAAAAATCGAAAAGGGGACTTTAGTAGTGTCCCTTTGGGGGATTTTTTCCAAGAGTTGTTATGAGGGAAAATAGGGTTTGTGGTCCTTTGGGATTATCTGTAATTTTTGCCTGAAATTTTAAAGGGGGGTAAGGTGTTTTGGGCCAGATTTGGTCAAGAAAGGGGAAAAACTAGTCTCTGTAACTCTTGTGGTTTTGTTACTGTTGGTTTGCAAAATACGTTTCTCAATTTTTTGGGGTTTTTTTTAAATTTAGTAACGTGTTGGGGCCTGGCTTTAGGAGAATTTTTATTGAAGTCACCCGAGAAATTTGTAAGGATCTTTGTTCATGCGTTTCAATTTATTATTTATAATCATATTAAAAATTTTAAAAAACCCAAACATAAAAACTAAAGAAAGTAAAGAAAATTTTTTAAATTCACAGGCCTTTCCCAAATAAACTTTTTTTTTTTGGTTTTTTTTATGGCAAAATCATCAAAATTTATTCTGGGGAAAACAAATTTCTTGTTAGATCAACTCAAAGGTCAACAAGGGCCCAAAGGTTTTTCACAAAATTTTTCTTGGCTCATTTTTTTGAACGGAGCTGGTTTTTTTACTTTTTCAAAACAGAAAATGAACGTTCTCCTTCACATTGTACGGAAGTGTTAGGGAAAGGCGATTTCAAAAAGTCAAAATTTGGGAAGGTTTTTTTAGATACCTGCAAATTTTTAAATGTTTTAAAACAGCTGAGATAAGATAAGATTTCGTTCGGATTTTTAAAAACCCCCGGGGGGTTTTTCCACCCAGGATAACCCAAAAAAGTCAGGCGTCAAAAGAGGGCGTCTAAACCTTTTTTTCCATTGGGGTCCTTAATCTTGTCCCCCAGGAAACGACCCCCCACCCCTCGCTAACCCCCGGTACCATTTGCGGGTAGGTTAACAGGACAAAAAGGTTTTAAGGAAAACGTGCAAATTTTTTCCCCCCGCCCCGGGGAAACGAACCCGGGCCCCCCGTGTTTGAAGCGGGAGTTTAAACCACCCGGCCACCGGCGCACTTTTTTCAGGTGGAGCTTTAAACCCGATTCCCATACCCAGAAAAAAGAACTTTTCTTTAAAAAAAAGTTTTCCCGGGAACCCTCGCTGAAAAGGGGTTGTTGCCCAAAATTTTTTTAATGCAAACTTCTCTCAATTCTGAAAACTGGCATATTATTAAATAATTTTTTAACAGAAACCAAACTTTTCATTGAGATTCTGGTAAAATTTCTTTTTTTTTTTCACCAAATTTTTTAATTAGTTTAAACCGAAAGACGAAGTATGTTTGCTGTTCCTTTACATTTCTTTCCTTTGGGAGCAACACAATTTCATTGTCTGGCTCTTCAAAAATTTCCCTTTCCTTTTTTCCTTGGGCCCCTGATGATTAGCCCGGTAACCCGTAGCCCTTTTAAACCCGCAGTTTAAAACTTTTTTCTTTAAAACCCAAAAAATTTTAAAAGCTTCATCATTGCGAAGTGGCTTACAAATTCCATAAGCCCCCGCATAGAGGTTTTCACAAGAGCCCTTTCAATTTAAAATTTTTTTGAAATGTCTTGTTCGTGCATTTTTAAACCCTTCCAGTATACCAAATCCCAAAACACACAGAGTAAGGGGCCCAAATTTAAAAACTTCTAATTTTGATGCTTAGTTGGGTGCCCTTTGCTTCTTGAAATTTCTTTCTGGGCTTCAAACCCTGGGATTTGGAAACAAAGCAGAACGTTTTTTCAGCAAAACTGTCTTTCAAAGCATTTTGTTTTTTTCATGCGGGGCTGACCAACCCCTTTTTGTTGAAATTTATTTTAGGGCTTTTCCATGAATGGGTTGACTTGAGTATAAATCCCCCGATTCCCTTGAAACAAAGAAAAAATTAAAGAGTCTTGTTTAAAAATCCAAAAAATTTAAAATGCGGACACAAAAACTCCCGCACATGACCCAAAAAAGATTTAAAAGAATGTGCTGAGCAGGGCCCATAATTTCCCGCAAAATGGGTTTATTTGCTTTATACGGGCTTGCAAACCATTTTTAAAAATTTTTCCCACATGTTAAATTGCATTGTCGTATTCTCTGGCCCCCGGTTTTTTCGTGCAACCAAACAGTTTAAAACCTGGTTTTATTTAGGCTCTGATCCACCGGAGGGGCCCGGTCACAGACCGGGCCGGGGGAGTGACCCCGGGAAATCTCTCCAAAGGGGAAAATCTCCCGGGAAACAGCCAAAAATTTTAAAAGAGAGATTTTATGTTCAAGCGAGAAACCAGTACTTCATTTTCATTGTTTCTCATCATTTGGGCCCAAAGAGGAATGAATTTTTTTTAAAAAAAGCTCTACAGGCTTTAACCCCTGGAGTCGCAAAAAAGCGAACAAAAGAAATTTTTTCCCAAATTTATTTTGTATGGAAAAAATCTACACTTAAATTTCAAAGAAAAAGCAAAATTTTCCCCAGCTGCTAAGGGTTTTATTGAGGACCTTCTTAGTTTATCAGTTTAAAAAAATTCATTGCCCTATATAGATAAAATTTAAAAAACGTGCCCCCTTCCTTTCATTCCCCAAGGCCTGACACATGATTTTCTAAGAAATGGAAAACGAATTTTGCAAAAATTTTTTATGATCCCTAGGAAATTGGCCCCTTTTTTTCCCCAACCAAAAAACCCCATTTTTTCCACGGAAAGCAATCCTCTTTGGCTAAAAATTTTACAAAAAACAAACAACTCTTTCTAAACTTTTCTCCAATAAGTACGCTCTTTTTCATTTGAATTTTTTAAATGAGAAAACCAAAAGGGCCTTTTTTTTTTTTGCAAAGAAAAACACTGGCCCAAAAAAGCAAACTCCTGTGAGGGTTTCTGTTTTTTATGTTCCCGAAAAACCCTTTGGGAAATTTTTTCCCAGTCATTTAACCCCCCGTGTGAAGGTATTTTCTTTTTGGGAGAAAATAGCTTTGGGGGGCTGAACAGTACCTTTTTCCCGACTTTTTAGAGTTTTTACCATTTCCCTGATCTTTTCACTTTTTCTGAATTTGCAAAACTTCCAAAAAAACATAGAAAGACTTTAAAAAAAACGACGACTTTCCCTCATCATAAAAACCTTACTGATTTCCTAAAGTCAAAAGTTCAGAGTTTTACTGAAGTTTTCCTTTCAATGAAAAACAATTTCGTTTAAAAAAATTTTTGGGATTACATTTGGCCCTGAGGCAGGATCTTTTTTGACAAATCCCCTTTTGGTGAAAAGTTCCCTTTTAGACATTGAGAGGAAAACAAAAGTTTGATTTCTGGGTGAAAATAATGGGGGGGGCTTCCTGTATGATCTGACGTATCTGAGATTCAACTGTAAAGGTAACCCTCAAAAAACTGTTTTTTCGTGGGGCATGTCTGGATCCCTTTTTGCAGCTTCCAAAAATCTTTTTTTTTCTTTTTTCTTCTTGAAATTTTTTTCTTTTTTTTTCTGTGACCCATTTGCATTTAAAAACGTTTCCAAAAAATCACGTTCACGAAAATGCCATAATGAGGATGTAAACACGTCTGTAAAACATGCAAATCAAAATTTTTCATTTTCAATTATTAAAATTTTTTAATTTTTATTAATTTTTTTTTTCAATTGGGGGGGTATGGCCCTTGTAGCCCCCTTTTCCTTCTGGCTGGGGCATCTAAAAAAAAACGTTAAGAAAGGGGTCAATATACAGAACTTTTTTCCCTAAAATTAGGTTAGTGATTTTTGGGCCCAAAGAAAATTTTATCCTCCTTGGTCTCCAAAATTTCTTAAAACAGAAAAACCTTCCCGAGTCCAAGAAAATGCACCCAAAGGTATTTTTTTTTTACCATTTTTATAACTAAATTTAAACATTTGTTTTGCATGAAATTTTGGCCCCACTCCACCTTTGTAAGGACATGAGAATTAAAAAAAAGCAGGGCCCAAATTTTTTGTTTAATCACCCAACCAACATTTTCTGTGTGGCTTATGTGTTTTTGGGGAAATATGTAGTTAAAAATTAAAATTTATGTTTACATCACTTTTTCCCTCGCAACCTTTTAAAAACTAAGCATTTGCGAAAGGAAGTTTATGTTAAAAACATAAAACAATTGAGATCTGTTATTGAAATGAAAAAGGGCTTAAAGACAGGACAAAGTTGCTTTTAAAAAAAAAAAATACAAACGGAAGTCAGTTTGCGTTTTTTTTGGTTTTTCTTTATAGTATTTTTCCAAAAATTTTCGTTTTTTAATGGTCCTGCGTCTTTAATGGTCAAGAAACCCCCAACGGACCCTCCCTTAACAATTTTTGAGGCGAAAACAAAACATTTTTTCCATACACACAATGTCTTTTTCAAAAAACCCCTTTCAGTTAAATTTTTCACGCCCAAGGGCAAAATAACGGGGTAATTACTACAGAAAAAATTGGGGGAGGAATCCCCATAACCCCACCCCATTAGCGGGAAAAAACACTGTTTGATGTAAAAAAAAAAAGGGGTGTTAGTGTTGCCATCTATGGGTTTGGGTTTTTTTTTTTTTATTTTATTTTATTTCATTTTTTATTTTTGTTTTTATTAATTTTTTTAAAAACAATTTTTACTCTCCAAAAAACTTGAAATTTTTTTTGGGAGGGACCCCCTTTTCCCTTTTTTCCCTTGCGCAGTCTTGGATGAGGCCCCCCGAACCCCCCTTGGACCGTGGGGCCCTAGGCAAAAAGCCTAGTTTGCCTATGTTTGGGAAAATCCGGGCCCCGGGTGTAAAAGGAAAAAAAGTTTGAAAAAGTTTCCCCCCCCCCCGCCGGGGAAACCCAACCCGGGGGCCCCCCGTTTTTGTGAAGCGGAAGCTTTTGCCACCAGGCCACGGGGAAAATTGTTTAAAAAAGGCTTGTTAAAAGGGACGGGGGGAATCTGGAAATGATCACAAATGGTTTAAGGAGACATGCAATAAAAACGAAAAAAGCGCTGGGGATAAAAACAACCCCCAGCATTTAAAAAAAACTAGCCGGTTTTACAAATGACAAGGGTATCATCATCCCGGGAAATACGCTGCGAAACCCCAAAAAACCGTCAAAGATTTAGAACCATTCGAATATAAAAGCAATGGGAAGAGCAAGTGACCGGGAAAAAATGCTCGATAAAAAAAAGAGCAAGAAGCAGTTGTAGGGAGGAGAGCTTTGAACAAAGGTATGGGGAAAACATATGAAAACCCTCGGGACCTTTTTCCCCAAGGGGGGAAGGGGAAAAAAAAAAAAAGGCCCCTTAAAAGAAAAAAAACAAGGGAGGCATTTGTCCTTAGTTTTAAATAGACTGAAACCAAAAAATGTTAAAATTTGGGCCAAAGCCTAGGCATAAAAGAGGGGTCTCTTTGTAATTTTCAAAACCCTTTTTTGTAAATAAAAATTCCCCAATGTTTCTGTTTGCAAAGAATAAAAAAAATAAATAAAATTTAAAAACCGGGGGAGAAAGAAACCCGAGTGATTTTAAGACAAGAGAAAAAAAGAAACGGGGGGGAAAACAGGGGGGGAAAACCCAACAAACTATGGGCTTTTTTAAACCCAAAACCCCCCGGGTTAACCCAAAAACCCCGGGAAAATTTAACCCCCAAACCCCCCGGTACCCCCAACCCCCATCCCGGGCCCAAATTTTTCAACCCTGCCTTTTTGGGAATTTTAATTTTCCCCAATTCCCCTGTTTAACCGGGGTTTCTTGGGGGTTCCCAAGGGGCCCTTTTTCTAAAGGCCCCCAGAAAAATTTTGTTACTTGGGCTGAAAAAGGAAAGGCCTTTGGAAAAGTTCAGCCGGGGGTTTGGGGCCGGCCCTTTCGGGGTTTTACCTTTTTGGGTTTTAAACCCCGAGAGATTTCCGGGGGTCAAAAAGGGCCGCCCCCCGCGGGCCCCTAACCCCTTTATCCCCTTTTTACTGGTGAAATTTTGTTTCCCCAATTTTTGAAAAATTTTCCTGACCCAAACAGTTGGCTTTAATTTATTAAGCTGCAGGTTGGGGTAATTAAAAAAAAGTTTAATGTTTGGGGAATACGAACGACGTTTTTTTTGGGAGTTTGAATGAAAAATTTTGGGGGCCCGCGAAAAAACCCCCAAAAGGGCCAAAAACACCCAAACCGGTTAGGGTTTAAATTTTCCCTTCCTTTCCCCTTTTCCCCAGGAAAATTTTAAAGGTTTTCCCAACCCAAAGGGAAAAACTTCCCCCTTTCCCGGCAAAACCCGGAAGCCTAGAAGGTTTTTACCTTTTTTTAAATTTAAAAAGGGGAAAATTATTGAAAAATTCCTTTCTTTAAAGTAAATCCCCCCTTTGAAAAAAAAAAAAGGATTTTTTAAAGGACTTTGCCCGCAAGAAACCAAACCGGAGACAACAAAACCCTCGCGAACCCGGTTTAGGTTTGATTTCCCTGCTAAACCCACTTGGGCAATTTTTAAAGGGTTTTTAAAAAAATTTTAAAAAAACCCCAAATTAACAACCCAGGGGGGAAAACCTTGGGAAAACCCATTTTCGTCATTTTCAGGGTAAATTTTAACCTTTTTGTTAAAAAAACCCACCCCCCAAACTTTCCAATTTTGAAAAAAAACTTCTTACTTCAAGGGAAATGCCCAAATTTCCCCCCCAAAAGGGGTGCCCACCCAAAACACCCCCAAAGTTGGGTTTTTGTTTTCCCAAAGGGCAATAAATTCCCTGGATTTTTAAAATTTTTCCTTTTGGGGCCCGAATCAAAGAGCAAACCCTTTAAAACTTTAAAGTTCTTTTAAACCCTTTTGGCCCCGGAGTGTTAATTGGCCGCAAGGGGCTCCCCCCCATCATATTAAAAACTCTTCGGGGGGCAAACACAATTTAACAAGGAGTTTAAAAATTTTTGAAAAAAACCAAATTCACCGGGAAGAAACTTTCAAGGGGCAAATTTGGGGGGACAACCCCGGGAAAAAGCCACTAATAAATGGTGTTTTGGGGTGTGCCAAAGGGGGATTTCTCCCCGTTTTGAATAACAAAGAAACCCAAGGGTGGTTTAAAAATTACATTGGGGAAGGCTTAAAACCCCAGCTGCCTCATTCCCGATGAGGGGTAAAGTGGAACCCCGCCGGGGGGTCCCGGGTTTTTTGGGATTTTTAACCCCCCCATAAGAGGAAGGGGGGGAACCCGGGGTATAAGTTAATAAAAGGGGAAATGCCGGGGTTTTTCCCAAAAATTAAGGGGAGCGAGTACTCTGGGGGACAAAAACCCAAAAGGCCGACCCTTGGAATTCAAAACCCTTTAAGCTCATTGTTGAAAACTTCTTTTTTGATTAGGTTTTATTTAGGTGGTTTTTTTAGCTGGGAAAAAACGTAATTCATACCTTTAAATGGGAACCAAACTTTTGGGGGGTTAAAAACAAATTTAGTTTGGCATTTTAAAAAGATTTTTTCCCGGAAAATAAACAAAGAAGTTTTTAAAACAAGATGCTAAAAGTGTCAGCGCGGGGGGTACTTTCGGGAAATGCCCATCAAAGACACTGGGTGAGTGGGGCCCAAGGGCCCCAATCCTTCTCACCAGTGCTTGTTGATCAAGAAACACCAGACCGCTGCATTCCCTGTATCAGTTGTAAACTCCAGGGTCACAGCTGCTCATGCTGAGCAGAGTGAAAGTGCCCACCTCGCCCCCGCAGGGCTCCCCCCCACCCATCCCCCCCCATGATGAGGCAGTGGCCTCCCAAACTTCATGTTGATTTATGACCCATGCCTGTTTTCAGACAATATGGTTGAGCGAGTCACTCTGGGAAGTACACAACAGAGCACGATCACGTCTGCTATCAACACTAGTAATGCTGCTGGTGTTGACACCACCTGTCTGGCTGAGTCAGCTGTCAGTCGGGCCCCCTGGCTCAGCTGACCGGGACTTTCATCCTCAGATGAAGCTAGTCTTGCTGGGGTGGTACACAACATGCAGCTGTGCATAACAGTACTGGAGAATCAACAATGGTGTTTGAAACAACAACTTGGCACCACGAGGAAAAACTTACAGAGGTTGCAAATGAGTACATCAACCACAGACAGTCAGCCATTATGAAAATGAGTGTGGTGATATGAACAAACTGATGATTGCAGTGGTGTTAATAATCACAAAAATGATGAATCTGATAGTGGTGTTTACAATCACAGTGAAGATAAGGGCAGTGAAGACCACATGATAGTCACCTGATGAGTGTAATGTATTGATAGATACTGAGTGTGGAGAGACCCGGTTGTTGATAATGGTTTTGTATGTATCACTGGTCATAATGATGAGGGAATTGTACATGTGATGATAGTGATGAGTGTAATAAAAGCGGAGAGTTGAGTGCGGGGGATAGTGTCACCTTCCATACATTCACAGACAAAGAGCGCAGTGACCTCTGTGTACAAAGACCCCAAGAGGTCTCACTAATGGAAGTGCACTTAGGAGACTCATGGATAAGGATAATACTGATGATATTGATATTGATTATGTCTGTTTTTTAAATTTAGTAAGTTTTTTCATTTTGCTGAGAAATTGAATACTATCCCTGGACTTTTATAATGGAACCAAAACTCGTATAAACTACCCATTTTAAGTTGGAATATTGGTCACTTAGAAAAGATTTTCTGACCTGCATTATCATAAAGTAACCACTGAATCCATTGATATTGTGTGTCTACAAGAGTGCAAGAGTCCCTGAAAAATCCCAACCCTAAAGTTAGTTTAATATGTTTATTATGCACCCATACCATCCTGGGGGCGGGTAGTCAAAAGATTACATGGGTACATAATTGGTCCGGGGACTGGACTCCAAAAGTTTGATAGTAAGCAAGTTACAGAGGTAATGAATCACAATTTACAAAGGTAATGAACTCACAATTTACAAAGGTAATAAAACTCACAATTTACAAAGGTAATAACTCACAATTTAAAAAGGGAAATGAACTCACAATTTACAAAGGTAATGAACTCCATGTAGGTCTGGTCACAATCATGAAAAGTTACAAAGGTATTTACAGATTACAGAGGTACGTAATGGGTCCAGGACTGGCCCCCAAAGTTTTGATAGCTGAAACTAGGTACAAAGGTAATGAGCTCACAAGTTCAAAGGTAATGAATTTGTAGAATGGTTAATACATGGGGTACAATCATGAACAAATAATAGAGTTTTGAGCAATTCACACTTCCACACCCGGTCACAACTGTAATGAGTTATTGGTGCAAAATATTTATTGTTGAGTCACATACATACACAAAACACCACACACCCACACACACACCACACACACACACACACCACAAACACAACACCACACACACACACACCACACACACCACAGATGACGTGAAGTTGATGAGAAGAATTCACTCGATCGAGACCAGGCAAACTACAAAGGGATCTGGACAGGCTGCAGACCTGGTCCAGCAATTGGGTCCTGGAGTTCAATCCACCAAGTGCAAAGTCATGAAGATTGGGGAAGGGCAAAGAAAAACCGCAGACGGAGTACAGTCTAGGGGGCCAGAGACTACAAACCTCACTCAAGGAAAAGATCTTGGGGTGAGTATAACACCAGGCAATTCTGAAGCGCACGGGCAACCAAATAACTGCTGCAGCATATGGGCGCCTAGCAAAACCCCAGAACAGCATTCCGACATCTTATTTAAAGGAATCATTCAGGACCCTGTACACCCTGTACGTTAGACCATATTGGAGTATGCGGCACCAGTTTGGAACCCATAACTAGCCAAGCGCGTAAAGAAACTAGAGAAAGTGCAAAAAGGTTTGCAAAAAGACTAGTCCCAGAGCTAAGAGGTACGTCCTACAAGGAGAGGTTAAAGGGAAATCAACCCGACGACACTGGAGGACAGGAGAGATAGGGGGGACATGATAACGACATACAAAATACTGAGAGGAATTGACAAAGTGGACAAAGACAGGATGTTCCAGAGAATTGGACACAGTAACAAGGGGACACAGTTGGAAGCTGAAGACACAGATGACTCACAGGGATGTTAGGAAGTATTTCTTCAGCCACAGAGTAGTCAGTAAGTGGAATAGTTTGGGAAACGATGTAGTGGAGGCAGGATCCATACATAGCTTTAAGCAGAGGTATGATAAAAGCTCACGGCTCAGGGAGAGTGACCTAGTAGCGATCAGTGAAGAGGCGGGGCCAGGAGTCGGAATCGACCCCGCATCCTCAACTAGGTGAGTACAAAATAGGTGAGTACACACACACACACACACACACACACACACACACACACAACACACTCACACACCAACACACAACAACCACACACCACACACACACACCCACACACACACACACACACACACACACACACACACACATGCACACATGTAGTAATGCTTTATTTACAGCTAGCAAAGTCAGGGTGATAAAAACTTTTTCCAGATGGTTTTTCAAATTCATTTTGTATTTTT
>NW_026507557.1:0-2500 GCF_026875155.1 Cherax quadricarinatus
TAATTTTCCCACCCCCTTTGCTCGATCGGTACGATTCAGCTCACACATGAGGTCCATGGTTCGGTTACCGGCGGGGGAAAAAATTAGGGCGGTTTCCCTTTAAACACCGCTGCCCCTTCCCCCTAACACCCAGGTACAGTTGTACCTGGGGGTTAGCGACTGGGGTGGTCGCATCCTGGGGCAAAATTTACCTAATTTCTCCGAAAACTCTGCTAACAAGGATTTTTTATGTATAGCCCGATTAGCTAGGTCTGTATCCTTTTACATGACTTTTTACCCTTTTACATGTACTTTTTTACCTTGACATTATTGTATACCTTGACATTACTTGTATACCTTGTACAGTTTTGTAAACCTTGTACATGTCCCTTTTATCCCGTACATGTACTTTATACCCTTTTAATGATTGTATACCTTGTACATTATTGTATCCTTGTCATGTACTTGTAACCTTTTACATTACTTGTATCCTTTACATGTACTTTTATACCTTGTACATGTCTTTATACCTTTTCAGTACTTTTACCTTGTACATGTACTTGTATACCTTGTACATTACTTGTATACCTTGTACATGTCTTGTATACCTTTTACAGACTTGTAACCTTGACATGTACTTGTACCTTGTACATGTACTTTTAGAAATAAAAATATTAGAAAGTCTAGGGGGAAAGTCTCAGCTTTTTCTGGTGAGTTTTTTTCTGTGATGCTGTTGTGACTGGTGGTCTTCCCACCTCTCTTGTTCATCGCATGTTCTCTCTTAGCCCCTAAAGTTTGTATTAGCCCCGGGTATTTGTATTAGTCCCTGGATGTTGAATTAGTTCCAAATGGTTTTTCTGTCCCTGGGTTCTACTACCCCGAAGTTCATATAGCCCCCGATTTCATAAGCCCCCCGAATGTTTTTCAACCCCCGGATGTTTATACTAGCTCTGATTTTTTAATAGCCCCTGATTGGTTCATACAGCCCCCAGATGTTTTTACTAGCCCTGGGTGTTATACAGCCCCCGGATGTTCTGCTAACCCCCGGGTTCATACTACTTATTGTTTATACTAGCCCCCGATTGTGTTCATACAGCCCCCAGAGTTCATACTAGCCCCCGGTGTTCATACTAGCCCCTGGAGTTCATATACCCCTGGGTGTTCATACTAGCCCCCGGGTTTCTACTTTCCCCGGGTTTCTACTACAAAACCCGGTGTTATAACCCCTGGAAGTTCAACTACACCCTGGGTGTTCATACTAGCCCCCGATGTTCATACTACCCCCGGATTTCTATAGCCCTTTTGGTGTTCATACTAGCCCCTGGGTGTTCATACTAGTTTGGATGTTCATCACCCTTTTGGTGTTCATAAGCCTTTGGATGTTCATACTAGCTCTGGTGTTCATACTAGCCTTTGATGTTCTACTAGCCTTTGGTGTTCTACTAGCCTTTGGGTTTCAACTAGCTCCTGGTGTTTAACTAGCCTTTTGGGTGTTCAATACCTCTGGATGTTCATATAGCTGTATGAACATTGGGCACGTTGTACTAATTGTTGTCAACGCTGCAACTTTTACAACTGGTTTCAACGTTGTACATGTAAACTTTTTTTCTCTCTTGTGTTTTTTTGTGTCTCGGGTTATTACAGTGGTACGACCCGGTACAACTTATGCTGTTCTCTTTTTTCAGCGTTGTAGGGGGGTGGGGCAGGGTTAGCAGGGATATTGGTAGGGAATTTAAAGGGTCGTATATGGGGGGGGGTGTTGGGTCAGGTGTGGAGGGGGGGGTGGGGGGGCAGGGGTGGAGGGGGGGGTGGGGGGGGCGGTTGTGGGCGGTTGGGGGGAGGTGGGAGGGGGGGGGGTGTGGGGGGAGGGGTGGGGGGGGGGGGGGGTTATGTGGGGGGGGGTGTGGGGGTTTTATGTGAAAGGGGGGTGGGGGGAGGGGTGGGGGCGGGTGTTGGGGGGGAGGTGGGGCGGTGTGGGGTCAGTGTGGGGGGGGGGGTTGGGGTTATTGGAGGGCGGGTGGGGGGCAGGTGTGGAGGGCGGGGTTGTGGGGGTCAGGGGTGGAGGGCGGGGGTGGGGGTCAGGTGTGGGGGGGGTGGGGGTTTATGTGGAGGGCGGGTTGGGGGGCAGGGGTGGAGGGGGGGGGGTGGGGTTGTATGTGGAGGGCGGGGGGTGGGGGGCAGGGTGGAGGGGGGGTGTGGGGGTCAGGTGTGGGGGGGGGGGTGTGGGGGAAAGGTGTGGGGGGGGGCCTCCCCATAATTTCTCATCAGTCACTCAACGTAGCCCTTTTTAAAGTCATGTTTTTTTGTGACGACCCCCATTGCGTGGGTACAATGTTACATGGTACATGCGTGCAGCACACAAATTGGTGATATGTAACTAATGGTGTACATGTGTTTTTGAGTGGTTACATGTTCACGAGGGGTTTTACAGTGGTGTACATTGTTTACGAGGTGTACATGTTTCACTTGGGGTCATTTCACGAGTGTGTACAAAGTGTTCACGAGTGAGTCATGTTCACGG
>NW_026507557.1:10000-25724 GCF_026875155.1 Cherax quadricarinatus
AAAGGCTGAGACCACTACCCGGCCTTTTGGGGGACACCTGAACCTGGAACCCCCTACCCCACATTGGGAACCACTACCCGACCTCGGGGGCCACTACCTACCTTGGGGCCACTACCTGACCTGGGAACCACTTTCTCGACCTTGGTACCACTACCTGACCTTGGGACCACACCCGACCTTTGGAACCACTACCCGAAACCCGTGGGACCTACCCAAACCTCTGGGACCACTACCCGACCTTTGGAAACCCACCCACCGGAAAAACCCCTGGGACCCAAATAACCGGGAAACCCTACCTAACCCCCTGGGGAAAACCAAAATACCTTACCTCTGGGGCCCCCAACCCCACCTGTGGAACCTTTCCTGACCTCTGGGACCCCCTACCTAAAACCCTGGGGCCCTACCGAAACCCCGGGGGCCACTACCCCCCCCTTGGGGCCACTACCGGGCCTCTGGGACCCTACCGAAACCCCTGGGGCCAATACCTAAACCCTTGGGGGCCACCCCCCAAACCCGGGAAACCCCTACCCGACCTCTGGGGCCACTACCGACCTTGGGGAAACCCCAACCCCGACCTTTTTGGGCCCCCTTCCTGCCCTTTACCAAAAACCGACCAAAAACCAAAAACCGGAAAAACCCAAAAACCCTACAAATTTTTGGGGTTTTCCCGTTGGTTCCTTTTTGGGACCATTTTCCTTCCCCCGTGGGTTTGGTTGTGCCGGGTTCTGTTTTTTGTTTTCCCGGGCCCCCAATTTAAAGTTGTTTTTGGGTTTTTACTGGTTTTGTTGTTTGGGGGGGTTTTTTACTGTATTTTCCTTCCCGGGGGGCAGGTTTGTGCTGCTTTTTGTTTGTTCTTTTTTTGTTTTGTTTTGGTTTTTTGGGTGTTGTTGGTTTTTGTTGTTACTGGTTTCTGTTTTGGTTTTTTACTGTATTTAAAACCCTTTCCCGGGGGGAAAGGGTTTGTGTGCCTGTTTTTGTTTTTTTACTGTTGTTTGTTCTGTTGCCCGTTGTTTTTTTGTTGTTACTTTGTTGTTTTGGGTTTTTGTTTTTTCTGTTTTCCTTGGGGTTGGGTTGTTGTTCGGGTTTTGTTTCGGGGCTGTTGTTGTTTTTTTGTTACTGTTTTGCTGTTTTTGTTTTTTCTGTTTGTTTTTGTTGTTTTTTTTTGTTTTGTTACTGTTTCTGTTGTTGTTTTTGTTTTTTACTGGGTTTTTGTTGTTTGGGGGTGTTCTGTTCGTTTGGGTTTTTGTTTGTTCTGTTGTTGTTGTTGTTTCTGTTGCTGTTGTTGTTTTGTTTGTTTTTCCTTGGGGGGTTTGTTGGTTTGTTGTTGTTACTGTTGCTGTTGTTGTTGTTGTTTTACTGTTGTTGTTTGTTGTTTTTTGTTTTTTACTGTAAATTTTCCTTCCCGGGGGCAGGGTTTGTGTGCTGGGTGTTGTTGTTACTTTGCTGTTTTGTTTGTTTGTTGTTTGTTTTGTTTGTTGTTTTTGTTACGGTGTTGGTTTTGTTTGTTTGTTTTTTTTGTTTGTTTGTTGTTTGTTTACTGTTGCTTTTTTTTTTTTGCGTTTGGTTTTTGTTTTTCGTATTTACCTTTTCCCGGGGGGCAGGTTATGTGCCTGTTTTGTTACTGTTTGTTGGTTTTTTGTGGTTGTTTGTTTGTTGTTGTTTTTCTCGTTTTTTAATTTCCCGGGGGGTTCAGGTTTTGGTGTTTCAGGCTGTTGTGTTTTTGTTTCTGGGTTTCGGTTTTTGTTTTGTTTGGTTTCTGTTTTCTGTTGTTTTTGGGTTTTGTTTTTGGCTGTTTTTTTGGGTTTTGTTGCTGTTGGGTTTTCTGTTGCTGGTTTTTGTTGTTTTTGGTTTCTGTTTTGTTGTTCTGTTGCTGTTGTTGTTTGTTTTTTGTTGAGATGTGTTGTTTTTTTTCTTTGCTGTTGTTTTGTTTTAAATGTTGCTTTTTGGGGTTTTTTGTTCTGTTTTGTTGTTGTTTTTTTTCTGTTTGTTGGTGGTTGTTGTTGTTTTTTACTGTATTTACCTTCCCGGGTCAGGGTTTGTGTGGTGTTGTTTGTTACTGTTGCTGTTTTGGTTGTTTTGTTTTTACTGTTGCCGTTTTTGTTTTGTTTTGTTTTTTACTGTTGTTGTTGGTTCTGGGTTATGTTGTTTTTGTTACTTTGCTGTTGTTGCTTTTTGTTTTTACTTTGCTGTTTTGTTTTTTGTTGCTGGTTTTTTTGTTGTTTTGTTTTGTTGCTGTTTTGTTGTTTTTTTTTTTTTTACATTTCCCTTTGGGATGTTAAGGGTTGTGGTTGTTTTTGTTGTTCTTTTTTCCCGGGTTTTGTTGTGTTCGTTGTTCTGTTTTTTTGGTTTCTGTTTCGGGTTTTTACTGTTTGTTTTTTTGTTGTTATGTTGCTGTTGTTGTTTTGGTTTTTATTAAATTTTACCCCTTTCCCGGGGGGCAGGTTTGTGTGCCCCGGGTTTTTGTTACTGTTGCTGGGTTTTTGCTGTTCTGTTACTGTTGCTTTGTTTAAATGTTGCTGGTTTGTTGTTGGGTTTCTGTTGTGGGGTTGGGGTTCTGTTCTGTTTTTGTTGGGTTTTTTCTGGGTTTCGTTTGGGTTTGGTTGCTGGTTGTTTTTCTGGTTTTTACCCTTTGGGGGGTTTTTTTTGGTTGGTTTCTGTTGCTGTTGGGGTTTTTTGTTTGGTTTTTTGTTCTTTTTCCTTTTCCCCCGGGGGGAGGTTTGGTGTCTCTGTTTGGGTTTTTTCCTTTGCTTTTTTGTTTTTGGCTGTTTTCCTTGGGGGGGTTTGGTGCTGTTTTTGTTTACTGTTTCTGTTGTTTGTTGCTGTTTTCTGTTTTTTTGGTTTTTTGTTACTGTTGGGTGTTGTTTTTGTTGTTTACTGTTGCTGTTTGTTGTTTTTGGGTTCTGTTAAATTTTCCCTTTGGGGTTTGGTTAAGTGTTTCGGGTTTTTGTTGTTACTGTTTCTGTTTTTGTTGGGTTTTGTTACCCGTTTTTAATTTTTTTCCCTGGGTTGTTTGTTGTTTTTTACGGGTTCTTTGTTGCTGTTTCTGTTAAGGGTTTTGTTTTGTTACTGTTGTGTTGTTTGTTGTTACTGTTTTCTGTTGTTCTGTTGGGTTACGTTGCGGGTTTTTGGGACTGTTTCTTTTTTTGTTTTTTTGTTTTAACCTTTTTTTGTTGTTGTTTTACGTATTTACCTTCCCGGGGGCCGGTTTTGTGGTTTCTGCGTTTTGTTACTGGGTTTTTTGTTGTTGTGTTGCTGTTTTCTGGGTTTCTGTTGTTTTTTTGTTGTTTGTTGTTTCTGTTATTTATGCCCCCGGGGGGGTTAAGGTTTCTTGGGGTTTTTGTTTCTGTTTTCGTTGTTGTGTTCTGTTCGGGTTTTTGTTTTGTGGCTGGTTGTTTTGGGTTTTCTTTTTTTGCGGGTTTCTGTTTCTGTTGTTGTTACTGTTTTCTGGGTTTTTGTTTTTTTGGTTTCTTTGCTGGGTTGTTTTGTTTTTAATGTTTTTTTGGGGTTGGTTTTGTTGCGGGTTTTTGTTTTTGCCTTTTTTGTTGTTTTTGTTGGTTGGTATTTCCTTGGGGTTGGCTTATTTTGGTTTTGTTGTTGTTTTCGTTGCTTTTTTGTTGTTGGTTTTTACTGTTTTATTTCCCTATTTGTGTTTTTGGTGGGTTTTTGTTTTAACCTTGGGGGTTTGTTTTTTGCTTGGGTTTCCTTTTTTGCTGGTTTTTGTTACTGTTGCTGTTGTTGATTTAAAATGGTGCTGGGTTTTGGGTTTCTGTTGCCCGTTGTTTGTTGGTTTTTGTTTTTTTACTGGTTTCTGTTGTTGTTTTGTTGTTGTTAAAAAATTCTTTCCTTTTCCAGGGGGGGGTCTAATAGGGGGGGGGGTTGGGGGATGGGGGGGGGGGGTTTTTGGGGGAATGGGGCCCGGGGGGGGGGGGGGGGGGTTGCGGACCGGGGGGTGGGGGGGGGTTTTTTGTTTGTTGTTCTGGTTTCTGTTTTGTTGTTTTTGGTGGGTAGGTGGGTTGTTGTTGTTGTTTTTACTGTTGGCCCCGTTGTTTTGTTAAGTATTTACCTTCCCGGGGGGGTTAGTGTGTGCCCGTTGGTTTGGTTTCTTGTTGCTGGGTTGGGTTTTTGGGGAAAGGGGCGGGGGGGGGGGTTTTGGGGGGGGGGTGTTCTTATTGGAACCTTCCCGGGGTCGGGAAAAAGGGGGGTGGGTTTTTGGGGGACGGCCGGGGTTTCCGGGTTACGTTTTGGGGGAGGGGGGGGGGGGGGTTTTGGGGAAGGGGGGGGGGAAAGGGTGGGGGTTTTTGGGTTTTCTGGGGGGGGTTGGGGGAAGGGGGGGGTAGGGCGGGGGGGGGGGGCGGCGGGGGGAAGGGGGGGGCCGGGCGGAAATGAGGGGCAGTTTTTGGGGGGGGGGGGAGGGGGGTGGGGGGGGTTTTGGGGGGGGTTTTTGGGGGGGGGGTTTTTGGGGGTTTTTGGGGGACTGGGGGGGCGGGGGCCCCCGGCCCCCCTTTTTTGGGGCGGGGGGGGGAAAGGGGTGGGGTTAGGGGGGGGGGGGGGATTGGGGGGGGGGCGGGGGTTTTTGGGTTTGGGGTTTTTTGGGGGGGACCGGGGTTGGGGGTGGGGGAGGGCGGGGGCGGGTTTGGGGACCCGGGGGGGGGTGGGGAGGGGGGGGGGGTTTTGGGGGGGGGGGGGGGGGGTAGGGGGGGAGGGGGGTTTTTTGGGGGTTTCGGCCGTTGGGGGGGACGGGATGGGAGTTTTTTGGGGGAGGGGGGGGGGTTTCGGGGGGGCGGGGGGGGGATGGCGGGTTTTTTGGGGGTTTTGGGGAAAGGAAAGGGTTTTGGTTGGGGTGGGGGACGGACTTGGGGGGGGGGGGGTGGAAAGGGGGGACGGGCGGGGGACGGGCGGACCGGGTTGGGGCGGTTTTGGGGGGGGGGGGGGGGGGGGGGGGTTTGGGGGGGGGGGGGCGGTTTTTTTTGGGGGACGGCGGGCTGGGGGCGGGTGTTTGGGGGGTCGGGGGGGGGGGGCGGGGAGGGGGGGGGGTTTTTGTTTTGGGGGGGGGGGGGGTAGGGGCCGACGGGCCGGGGGGCGGGGGGGGTTTTGGGGAGGGGGGGGGGGCGGGGGTTTTTGGGGGGGGGGGGGGGGGTTTTCGGGGGGCGTTAGAGGCGGGGGCGGCGTTTCCCGGTGTCTGTTTTGGGTTTTTCTTTTTGCTGTTTGTTGTGTTACTTTTTTGGGGGTTTTTTACCCTTTTTTTTGTTGTTACTTTTTGTTTGTTTTTGCTTGTTTTTTCCCTGTTATGTTGCGGTTGGTTACTGTTGCTGTTTTTTGTTAAATGTTGCTTTTTTTACTGGGTTTGTTTTTGTGTTGTTACGTTGCTGTTTTGTTACCCGGTTGTTTTTTTTGAAAGTTGCTTTTTTTTTATTCGTATTTTCTTTGGGGTTCAGGGTTTTGGGGGTTGTTGCTGTTCTGTTGTTTCTGGTTTTTGTTTCGTTTTTTGTTTTGTTACGGGTTTTTGTTACTTTTTTTGTTTTTTAAATGTTTCTTTTTGGCTGTTCTGTTTCGTTTGTTACTGTTTTCTGTTTTGTTATTGTTGTTACTGTTGCGGGGTTTTTACTGTTGCTTTTTTTACTGTTGTTTGTTTTTGTGTTACTGTTGCGGTTTTTGGGGTTTTCTGTTGTGTTTTCTGTTTTTGTTACGGGTTGCTGGTTTTTGTTGTTTCTGTTCTGTTTTGTTTTTTACGTTGCTGTTTGTTGTTGGGTTTCTGGGTTCCCTTGCGGGTTTTTGGTTTCCCTGTTGTGTTGTTTTTGCTGTTTCTGGGTTTTTCTGTTTGCTGTTTTGTTGCTGGTTGTTGTTCTTTTCTGGGTTTTTTGTTGTTACTGTTGCGTTTTGTTGTTACTTTCTGTTGGTTGTTTTTACTGTTACTGTTGGTACTTTTTTTGCGTTTGCTTTGTTTGCTGGGGTTGTTGGTTTCGTTCCCGTTCTGTTGTTGTTGTTGGGTTTTTTGGTTTGGTTGCTGTTTCTGTTGTTTGTTGCTGTTTTTTGTGGTTTGTTACTGTTGTTTTTACTGTTATTTTTGTTTTGTTGTTTTTTTTGGTTCTGGTTTTTGTTTTTACTGTTTCTGTTGTTTTTTAATTTTGTTGTTTTTGCTGTTCTGTTGTTGTTACTGTTCTTTTTTGAAGGGGTTTGTTCTTTTTTGGCGTTTTTTTGTTTATCTTTTTGGGTTTAAGTTTTCTGTTTGTTCCTTTCTGTTTACTGTTACTGTTTTTAGTTCCTTTTTTGTTTTTGTTACTGTTGTTTTGACTGTTGCTGTTTTTTCTTTTCTGTTTCGTTGCTGTTTATTTTGTTTGATGTTTTTTTACTGTTGTTTGTTTTGTTACTGTTGCTGGTTGTTTTTTGCGTTACTGTTGGTGTTTTGGCTGTAATGTTAAATTGGGGTTTTTTCGGGTTTCCGTTGTTGCTGTTGTTTTGTTCCCGTTTTTGTTTTCTGTTGCTTTTTTCTGTTACTGTTGTTGTTTCTGTTTCTTTTGTTGTTTTTTTGTTACTGTTCTTTGTTTTTTACTGTTTTCTGTTACTGTTCTTTTTGTTGTTTTTATTTTGTTTTTTACTGTTTTTATTATGTTTTCTTTTCCTTTTTTGTTACTGTTTGTTTTTCCCGTTTCTTTTTTTGTTTTTAGTTCGAAGGTTTTTTGCTGTTTGTTGCTGTTTCTGTTTAATGTTTTGTTACTGGTTTCTGTTGTTTGTTCTGGGGGGTTAGGTTTTACTGGGTTTCGGTTTTTTTAAATGTTTGGGTTGTTGCTGGTTTTTGCTTTTCTGTTTGTTGTACTGTTTGGGGGTTTTGTTTTTGGAGGGTTTCTGGTGTTGCTGTTTTTGGTTCGGTTACTTTCTGTTTTTTGTTTTTTGGTTGTTGGGGACTGGGGTTTTTTACTGTTGTGTTTTGTTGTTTTTTGCTTTACTGTTGGGTTTTTGCTGTTTACTTTTTTTTATTTTTTGTTTACTGTTCTGTTCCGGGTTACGGATTTTTGTTTTTTTGCTGTTGCCCGGTTTTTGCCCCTGTTTTTTACGGCCTTTTTTACGGTTTCTGTTGTGTTTTTGTTGCTGTTGTTTTTTGCTTTCTGTTTTTGGTTCGGCTGTTACTGTTGTGTTACTGTTACTTTTTTGTTTTTGTTTCGGGGGGACTTTGTTTTTTACTTTTTACTGTTGTGTTGTTCTGCTGTTCTGTTTTTTGGTTTCTGTTACTGTTGTTTTTGTTCGGGTTACTGCTGTTGGCTGTTTCTGTTACGGGTTCTGGTGTTGTTGCTGGTGTTTCTGTTGCTGTTATTTTTGTGGGTTAAGTTTTTTGTTTGAAAGTTTTGTTCTGGGCTGTTGTTTGCTGTTACTGTTGCTGGGGTTTCTGGTTTCTGTTAGTTTTTGGGTTTCTGTTGCCCGTTGTTTCTGCTGTTATGGGTTCTGTTTTTACCCTTTTTGGTTTTTTGCTGTTACTGTTTTTGGTTTTTTTTTGCGGTTCTGGTGCTCTGTTTTCTGTTGTTGCTGTTACTGGTTTTCCGGGCTGTAATGTTGCGGTTTCTGAAATTTTTGCGGGGTTGCTGTTACTGCGGGGGCTGTTGGGTGCCCAAATTGTTCTGTTGCTGTTGGCTGTTAGTTCTGCGGTTTTGGTGGTGTTTCTGTTGCTTTTCTGTTGTGTTAATTTTCGTTGTTTTTGCTTTCTTGTTTGTTTTTTACCCCCCTTTTTGACCTTTTAAATTTTCGGCGGGGGAAAGTTGTTTAAAATTTAAAAAAATTTTGTTTTCTGGACTTTCGGGAAATTTTTTTCTTTTTTTCAACTGTTTTTTGTTTTCCTTTCCTTTTTTTAAAATTTTTTTTTTTTTTGGTTCTTTTTTTTAGTGTTTTACGTTATGGGAAAATGGGACTTTCTGGTTTTGTTGTGCTCGTGGGTGACCGAAAAAAACCCCCTTTTTATTTTGTTTTCTGGTTGTGTTACGTTCTTTTATGTTTTGGGGGGAGTTTCTCCGTTATTGCTTTTTTGGCGGGTTTGTTTTTTAACGTTTGTTTTTGGTTTACGGGTTTTGGGCCCCAAAGGGGTTTTGGGACCCCCGCTGTTGGGGATTGGGGGGGCCCCGGTTTTTGTGGGGGGTTTTGCCCACCCACGGTTTGTGGGTAGTGTGACACCACCACGTGTTTGGGACTCCCTGTGCTTTAATGGCGGGACCAAAACGATTTTACGTTTGTGGTGAGAAGAGTGGGAACCCACGGTGTGTGGGCACCCATCGTGTGTGGGTAGTGGTGGGCACCCACGGTGTGTGGGTAGTGGTGACACCACCCACGGTGTGTGGGTAGTGGTGACACCACCCACGGTGTGTGGGCACCCACCGTGTGTGGGTAGTGGTGGGCACCCACGGTGTGTGGGTAGTGGTGACACCACCCACGGTGTGTGGGCACCCACCGTGTGTGGGTAGTGGTGGGCACCCACGGTGTGTGGGTAGTGGTGACACCACCCACGGTGTGTGGGTAGTGGTGACACCACCCACGGTGTGTGGGTAGTGGTGACACCACCCACGGTGTGTGGGCACCCACCGTGTGTGGGTAGTGGTGGGCACCCACGGTGTGTGGGTAGTGGTGACACCACCCACGGTGTGTGGGCACCCATCGTGTGTGGGTAGTGGTGACACCACCCACGGTGTGTGGGTAGTGGTGACACCACCTACGGTGTGTGGGCACCCACCATTTGTGGGTAATGGTGGGCACCCACGGTGTGTGGGTAGTGGTGACACCACCCACTGTGTGTGGGTAGTGGTGACACCACCCACGGTGTGTGGGTAGTGGTGACACCACCCACGGTGTGTGGGTAGTGACACCACCCACTGTGTGTGGGTAGTGACACCACCCACTGTGTGTGGGTAGTGACACCATCCACTGTGTGTGGGTAGTGACACCACCCACTGTGTGTGGGTAGTGACACCACCCACTGTGTGTGGGTAGTGACTCCACCCACTGTGTGTGGGTAGTGACACCACCCACGGTGTGTGGGTAGTGACACCACCCACTGTGTGTGGGTAGTGACACCACCCACGGTGTGTGGGTAGTGACACCACCCACGGTATGTCTTAATGACGTTGTAGAGGAGGTAACGCAGGTTAACGTTTTAATGACGCTGTTGAAGAGGTAACGCAGTTTAACGTCTTAATGACGCTGTTGAAGAGGTAACGCAGTTTAACGTCTTAAGTCCCCCACTGAGCTTCCTGTGACGTCATTATCACTTAATTGACATTACCTGTCACTCTCGAAAGCAGGAAGTGACGTCTCTGGTGGCGTCACGACGCAATTTTAGCGTGACCACAAGGACCAGGAAATGACGCAACCTTGGATCTCGGAAGAGAAAGTGATGCAGCTTGGAGTCACGGACCACGAAGTGACGCAGCCTGGCGTCACGAAACAGAAATTGACGCAAGGTGGCGTCACAGACCAGTAAGTGACTCTACAGGAAATTCCTGCCTAGAAGCCATGACGCAACTTAATCAAGGCGGCCACTGCCAAAGCGTCTCACATGACGCATCTGCGTCCTGCCCCACCCCCATCCCCAGTCACCTAATCTCACGCTACCTCTCCTGCACCCCATTATCCACCAGGGTCACAGATCCACAGGGTCACAGGTCCACCAGGGCCACAGATCCACCAGGGCCACAGATCCACCAGGGTTACAGGACTACCAGGGCCACAGATCCACCAGGGCCACAGATCCACCAGGGTTACAGATCTACCAGGGCCACAGATCCACCAGGGCCACAGATCCACCAGGGGATGTTGGGGTGGTGGGGGTGGATAAGCCAGGTCCCGGACTCCAATCTTCACACAACACAGATATAATCAAGTCATAAAGTCTACGGACTCACGCCCCAATTTAACTAATCTGTCAACTACCTGGATCAACCAGACTTTTTTTCAACACACCGGCCACCCACCGAGGGGGGTGCCCCCAAAAGGGGAAAAAAAAATTTTTCCCCCTTTTTAAATTTTAGAAATATATACGGGAAAAGAGGTTTACTAGCCCCTTTGCTCCCGGCATTTTAGTCGCCTCTTACAACAGCAGGGCTTAGGGAGGGAAAAATTTCTGTTCCATTTCCCCCATGGGTAAGAGGAAAAATAAACAAGACAAAAAACTGGAAAAATGAAGAAAACCCAAGGGGTGTTGTTTTATTTTTTGTTGTACATGTAGTTTGTGTGACCTAAGTGTAGAGAAGTAGCAAGATTCCCTAAAATTTGCCTGTTTTGAGACAAAAAAAAGACACCGCATCCTACCATATGAAAAAACAATTACAGGTTTTTTTTTACACCCTTTGGCAGGGACGGTATTTTACCCCCCGGGGGTTTTGTTGTCTACCAGCCTACTCCAGGAGGGTGGGTCCCTCCCTGGGTGGTTGCTGTCTCCCATCCTACACCGGGACGGTTACCCCCCTGGGTGGTTGCTGTTCCCAAACCTATCCCAGGACGGTAGTACCCCCGGGGTGGTTGTGTCTCCAATACACCAAAAACGTAGTACCTCCCTGGGTGGTTTTTGTCTACCACCTACTACCAGGAGGGTAGTACCCCCTGGGCGGTTTTGTCTACCAACCTATACTAATATAATAATTATTATTTTATATATATATATTTTTATTTATAATATATATATATATATAAAAATATTTTTTATATTATAATATAGTAGGTTTGAACCCCCAAAACCCAGGGAGGTACTCCGCCCGGGTTTTAGGATGGTAACAACAACCACCCGGGAAGACTTCGTCCTGCCAATTCTTTTGAAACGAAAACCGTAACTGTTTTGCTGATGGTAGTTTGGGGTTTCTTTTTCTTCTTAAACACGCTAGAAAACAGGTATATCTTGCTACCTATTACATTTGGTCCACTTCCAGACAGCAATGTTTTTTATTATATAATATATATAAAATATATATAAAATATTTTATATATATATTTATAATATGTTAATCTAGGTTTTTCTCCTTTTTCTAAAGCTCTTGTTCTTCTTTATTTCTTTATTTCCATGGGGAATGGAAAAGAATCTTTCCCCCGTAAGAGGGGTGTCGTATGAGGCGACAAAAATGCCGGAGCAATGGCTAGTAACCCCTTCCCCTGAAAATTTACTAAAAAAAGAGAAGAAGAAAAACTTTATAAAACGGGGTTGCTTAAATGTGCGGGATGTAGTGGGGGATACAAGAAAAATGATTGTGATTTTTATGAATGAAAAGAATTTGGATGTCCTGGCCCTAACAAAAAACAAAGCAAAGGGGGTAGGGGATTTTCATTGGGGGAAAAAAGGGGATTAAATTGGGTATTGAAAGTTAGAGAAAAGGAAAGGGTAGCATAATTTTGGGGGATCATTAGGGAAGGAGAAAAGGGAATTTGAATTATAAATTCAAGAATTTGGGGTTTAAAAGAAAAGGTGGATGCGAAAAGGGGGTCTAAAAAGGTGTATGCCCCGGGAGAAAGAGGAATGCAGAGGAGAGAGAAAAGTTTTTGGGGAGATTTTTAGTGAATGTATAGGACCCTTTTGAACAAGTGAAGGAAATTTGTGGTAGGGGCCCCTGAATGCAAAGTAGGAGAAAATTTTTTTGAGAGGGTGTGGTAGGTAAGTTTGGGGTGCAGGTGTAATGTAAGGGGACCCCTTTGATTACTTTGTTTGAAAGGGGTTTAGTTATAGGTTAATACATATTTTAAAAAAAAAGAGGATAAAAAAAGATCAAGATATGTTTAGGGCGAAATACAGTAGTTTGTTGGATTATGTTTTGGGGTGAAAAAAAGACTTTTGGGTTAGACTTCAGGAGTAATGTTTTAGAGGGGCCAAGATATATCAATTTTCTAGTTGTAGCTACACTGAAGAAAAGGTAGTGGGATAAAGGAGAATAGAAGCATCAGGGAAGAAGAGGTGAAGGTTTTTAAACTAAAAAAGAAGGCAGTTGGGTAAGATATAACGCTTTGGGGGATAGTGGGCTAATGAGGCATAGGCAATGGGGTCGAAGAGGTAGGGGTAGGTTTAAAAAAATTTTGTTAGAGTGTTTAGCAAAGTTTGTGGTTACAGGGAAAATGGGGCGGGAGGGAAGAGGAGCGATTGGTTGAATGATGTGTGAAGGGTAGTAAGGGAGAAAAAGTTGCTATGAGAAGTTTTTACAAAGTAAAATGATGCAAAGGGGGGAAGAGTTAGGAGAAAAAAGAGGGTTTGAAGTGGTGAAAACAATGAAAAGGGGAGCAAATGGAAAGTGGGGGGTGTTATCAACAAATTTTGTTGAAAAAAGAAAAAGTTTTGGGGGAGTTAACAAAATTAAGGAAGCCCAGAGAACAAATGGATTTTTTCGTTGAAAATAGGAGAGGGGTTTTAAAATGGGGAGTTAGAGGTTTGGGAAGATGGAGGGAATTTTTGAGGAATTTTTAAAAGTTGATTTAAGAAAGGGAAGCTGTGTTTTTGTTATGGGCAAGGGGGAATAAATCTGTGGAGTGAGGGGAAACCAGTTGGAGTGGGGGGAGTTGTGAGGCATAGGTAAAATGAAAGGGGGGAAAGGGAGCCGGGATTTAGGGATAAAGATAGAAAAGTTTAAAAACAGGGGAGATATAGTTTTGGAGTGGTTTGGGGCAATTTTTAATAAATGTGGAAGAGGGTAAAGGGACCTAGGGATTGGGAGAGAGCAGATAGTTCCCTTTTTATAAAGGCAAAGGGGATAAAAAGAGTGCAAAATTTAGGGGGATAAGTCTGTTGAGTATACCCGGTTAAGGTATGGCGAGTTATTTTATAGAATTAAGAGTAAGACGGGAAATGGGTGCAATGAACAAAGGGGGCTTTTTGGAAAAGGTAGGGGGGTGTGTGGACCAGTTTTACAGTGAAACATGTAAGTAACATATTTTTGATAAGGTAAAAAGGTCTTTGTGGCATTTATAGATTTTTAAAAAGGGGTATGAAGGGGGATAGGTGGGAATATGGCAGTTTTGCAGGGGTAGGTGTGGAGGGAGGTTTCCCCAAAGCATGAAGAGTTTTTCGGGATGGAGGCTCAAGTTTTGGTATGTAGGAAAGAGGGAAATTATTTCCCCCGTAAAAAATAGGCCCTTTGCAAGGATGTGTGATGTCACCGTGGTTTTTTAATATATTTATGATGGGGTTGTAAGGAAGTAAATGCGAGGGGTTTTGGAAGGGCCCTGGATTAAAAGATAAAAAATAAAATAAATGGGAGTTGTACAGTTGTCTTTGCTGAGACACTGTGCTCTTGGGAAATTCTGAAGAGTTGCAGGATTTGGGGGAGAATTTTGGGAGGGTGGCAAAAGAAAAAATTAAAAAGGAAAAGGAAAGATAAGGGTTTTGAGGATAACAAAAATATTGGGGATGAAAGATTGGATATCAGATTGGAGGGAGGAGTAGGGGGAGGTGGATGTATTCAGATTTTGGGGGTGGACGTGTCAGCGGATGGGGCTAGAAAATAGGTGAAACAAGAATTGATGAGGGGAAAAGGGGAGTGGTGATTTTGGGGTCTGTGGAGACAAAGAACTTTGCCTTGGGGGCAAAAAGGGGAATGTATGAAGTATAGTTTTACCAACGCTCTTATATGGTGTGGCCGGGTGATGATGTTGCGCGAGGAGAAGGCTGGGGCAGTGGGGTGTCATGTCAAGGGCAATGTGTGGTGTGAAATAATGAGGAATTCGTTTTGGAATTAGGGGAGGTGCGGGATTACCAAAATTTGTCCCTAGGAATGTTTTGAGTTTCAGAGGAATGGGCCAACCAAAGTCAAATGGTTTATCTAAAGGGGCGGGGTATCCCTAGGAATGTTGGGGGGGGGGGGAAGGGGGGTTTTTGAAATGCTTACCAGCGGCACGTACGGTTTTTGGAAAATAACAAAGGTTTTTTTCCGGGGTTGTTTTGGAGGAAGCGAAAAAGAAAGGGGTTTGGGGCCCCGGGGGGAAAGGTTGGAGTGGGGGTGTTTTAAGGAGGGGTTTTTTGGTTTAAAAACTGATTTAAAAACCCCCCTGGAGCGTTTTAGGGGGTGAATGGGGAAAAAGTTTTTTTTTTCGGGACCCTGCCTTTTGGTGGGGGTGAAAAAAATAAATTTATATTTTAAAAATTAAAAAAAAATTATTTATAATAATTTTAATTAAAAAATTTTTTTTAATTTTGCAATTTAAAAAAGTGTTTTGTTGAAAAATCCCTCCGAAAGAACAGTAAAAAAATAAAATTTATGGAAGTTTTTTCCCTTTTTTCCCAACCTCTTTTTTAATGATGGATAAAAAAAAAAAAAAAAAATATATATATATTATATATATATATATATATATATATATTGTTATATATATTTATTATATATATATATATATATATATATATATTTATATATATATATGCAATTAGATCACAGTAAATAGGTGATTAGAATATGCAAAAAAATCCACTAGAAACCGTTTTAACAGCAATTTCAGTAAAGCAATTAATAAAACTTCTACTGAAGGCATAAGATGAATTAGTCAACAATTTACTTCCACTAATCCTCTTTGCTTACATGTATGGACTAATAAACCACACAAACCAGGGGGAATCCTGTCAGGACCAATTATTAGCTCTTAGGGTCAGTTTCATATAAATTATTCAAAAGGCCCTTGTTGATATTTTGGAGCCGTATTGTTGGGCAAAAAATTTTAACTTTATTGTTAAAAAACAAACATAGACTTGGTTTGATTAATTAAGCTCCTTGCACTGTCTTAAATGATTTTAAACATGGATAGTTTTGATGTTACTTCCTTGTTACGAAAGTTCTGTTTTTTGGATTTTGATTTTTTAATTAAGCTTTCTTATCTGAAGAACTCGTTAACTATATGTTTTACATTGCTGTTCCCTACTATCATTAAACTTATTAAACTTTGCATGTTGATGCAAAATTTGTATTTAATGATAAGTTTTACACTCAGAAGTTTTGTGGTATGGCAATGGGAAATCCTCTTTCACTGTTCTTAGTAAACCTTTACATGGAATTTTTTGAAACAAAGTTGCCTTAACACATTCCTCCCTAATCAGAGCTTAATGGTTCAGATATGTTGAGATATTTTGTTGTCTTATGCCCAAAAATGTAGTATCTACACCATTTCATTGGAAATTAAATAGCTTAGACCATTCTATAAACTTCCACTGTTGAGTTTGAAGAAAATAACTCATTGCCTTTTCTAGATGTTTTAATTAATTAAGGGTAATTATGAATTCAAATTTTAAAAATTACAGAAAAAACCTACAAAATAACTGTTCTATGTTCACTATTTTTTCCTCGCATCAAGATAGAGTCATAACTGTCTGTCCGTTTTCTCATCAATGTTTTTGAGAGGCTTTACGAATTTGTAGTCCGTGTTCATAGATGAGGAAATATCCAAAATTTATGATATAGGTAATGATTTTAAATACCCAAGAAATGTATTGATAAAATCTTTTAAAGTTGCTAGAAATATCTTTTACAATCCCCCTCCCCCCAAGGGAACAACCAGCCTTATTCAACTAAAAATATGTTGGTTCTCCCTTACCATGAAAACTTGGTTTGATATGCCTTCTCTTCTTAGACTTTTAATATTAAGTTGTATTCAAGAATCTTGTACAGAAATAAAAAAAACTTTGATAAAGAATTCCCCCAAAATGCTGATGGATGTGTATATAAGATTCCTTGTGGGTGCCGTGGTGGGTAAATTTGCGATAAAGTTATATTACGGTCAAACTGTAAAAATC
>NW_026507558.1:0-34557 GCF_026875155.1 Cherax quadricarinatus
ACCACTCTTAAGAGCATGAAAGGAAATATCTCTACCTACGTGGCGTAGGAGCGCTTTGCCAATACTATGGTCAGAAAGATAGGCAGTAGAAGAAGTCGGTCTTAAAGTAAAGAATTTAGTCCATTGTGTGGTCTGAAATTGAGTGTGGAGAGGGAGTGCATGACGTGTCGGTCTTTTCTGAGTAGAATGGGAAGGTAACAAAGTAACATCATCAGGAGATTGTCGTTGGCGTTTATAAGTGGGACCAGAGTTGGTCCGACGTGGGATGGGCTGGCGATTCAAAAAGTGCCGCACCGTACAGGGAGAGGCCGGAAGCATAGTCAAAGGAGAGCGGAGGTCAGACAAATCGAAGGAGTCAGTTGAAACCCCGGCACCTGAAGCGGGTGACGAAACAGCACCAGCTAGAGGTACAGGGGCCTTAGGAGTGTCCAAAAGACGAGGCGAGGTCAGAACGGGGTGCGGTAACAATAAGGGGCCCGGGGGTAGTGGGGTCATGGATTTGGGACTCCATGGTTGGGTTACCTCTTTCTTTTTGTTTTTAAGAAAAAAAAAGAAAGAAGAAAATAAAAATAAAAAAAAGAATAAAACAAGGGGGGACCGGGGAGGGATAGTTCCTAGGAGGAATGAAAGGGCCAGAAATCTCCCTCCGTGCCCAAGAGGACCTCAGCACCGCAAGTAGCGCAGATGCAGCATGGAACCCGTGCTATACCCTACCCTTCATGCCAGTAAACCAGCAATCCGGGATAGCAACCTCACATCTGCCGAGCTACCTCGGTGGACAAAAGAGAGAGCGGCCGGATATCCACCACAAAGCATACCTCCTTCACCCACCACCCCCGGAATCCGAAAGGTGGCTTCCAGAGATTCACCCATCACCCGAAAGACACCGAAAGACACCTAAAGCCACCCTCCGGGATACCGGAGTGGGATCTGGACATCCCCAGGCGATCCAGATTCCACGGAAAACTACGCCACTGCCACTTACACTCACTCACCCATTTGACCATAAACAGAAATATCAATCTCAATCTTAAAATAATGAATCCTAACTAGTCATAAGTTGGCCTGTGATACTCCAATACTGAAACTATGTACTGTGCCAAAACAAAAGCATTCACATTGCTAAACTCACAAACTAGTATTTAGTCACTTAGCCATAATACCAACTTACCTCATAATTTGTAATATTTTAAATTTAAGAATTAATCAAAGTCTGCCTGAAATGCCTAGCCGTGCTAGGTGTTCTAGTGGTACACTCTGTAATTATTATTTTACTACATGTAAACCACACAATACCCAAATTCTGTTAAAATCAGCCATTGTAATCCTATAGAGAATAAACTTTGAATTGAATTGAATTGAATTGAACCTCAACGGAATGGGATGGACCCCGGTACCCTTTCCCCTACCTAGGAACTAGCACACCTGTGGGAAAAATCCCAAAGGCCAAAAAAGAGGAAGGGCAAAGGGGAGGGTGGGTGGTGGGAGGAGGAGGAAGAAGGTAAAAGGGGAGGGATGGGATAGGGAAGGGGGGATTGGGGGGGTAATTAGGTTCGGTCTGAGGAAGGAGATCGCAGTCAATTCCTCAGCAAGAGGCCTCTTCCCCATGCCAAGGAAGTCACCTTGATGAGGAGATTATGGTAGAACACCCTCTATAATTATATGTACTAATTGAAAATTAATTTTCTACTTGGAAAGACTCATATTTGATTTGATACTTGAAGATTTTTTATATTTTATTCTGTTGTGCAGTTTTTCCCATTCTTATTTTACTTGTTAAACTGAGGGCTTCCAGGAAGTAAATATTTGTAATTTGAATTTATATTTTTGGTTAGTACAGTGGACCCTCGCTAACTATATTAATCCGTCTGAGAGCTCATTGTTAGCGAAATTATCGTTTATGCCGAGTTATTTTTCCCCTTGTTAAGAATAATGGAATCCAATTAAACTGTTCCAGACAGCAAAAGTGTTAAAATTTTTTTTTTTTTTTTCATGAAATATACATTCCCCACAAAGAAAACAATAGACATGCACAATACTACATTAATAAATGTTTTTAAATGACACTTACACTTTATTGCAAGATGTATTGAAGAGTATGAGACACTTTTTCTTGAACACTGGGATTTTAGAGTGATACACCAGTAAAGGCTTCACTTTGCAATCCCCATAACATTACAACAAAACATGAGAGGTAGCCTGTCTTTCATTTGAGCTTGTGTCTAGGAGTGCCTTTTACTCTGAGTAATGTAGGTCCTGTTTGGGGATTTTTCTTTTCAGACAGGGCATTTCGTCATAAGATTGAACACTGTTGGGGGATGAATTTTCTGGCTTTCGCCATGCCTTTTCACACTGTGTATGCCACTTACATTTCTTTAATCTCTCAAACAACCTTTTGGCCTTAAATTAACCAATATGCGAACTTGGTCCCAGCTTTTTTCATGTTCACCTGGGTGTAAGTTGACTGTTGTGGGTCACATCTGGAGGGACAAGATAAGGTCCCCAATGGAAATAAGTTACAGTCTTCAATGATTGCACTGGCTTCTTGGGTTAGCCTGGGGTGGCTAACCCTCTGGGGGTTAATCGTTTCTTGGTAATTAATTGTTTCTCGTTAAGCACACCAACAACCACTCTCTCCACACATCTTTGAGTGTACAGCTGATGGTGGGTGCAGCAACAGCTGACTGTGGTGCCAGCAGAGCTGACTGATCCAGCAACAGCTGATGCGTTCAGAACAGCTGACTGTGGTTGCAGCATCAGCTGACTGATCCAGCAACAGCTGACGGTCCAGCAACAGTTGATGTTAGTGCAAGCAACAGCTGACTGGTCCAGCAACAGCTGAGCTGGTCCAGCAACAGCTGAGGTGTGCAGCAGCAGCTGACTGTGGAACGATAGTATTTCTCACACTTTTTACCACAGGGTTGGCGCTAGAAGCTTTCTTTGGGCCCATGTGGTGCTTATTTAGCAGTTACAAGCACTATAAACAATGGAATAATACAAAATGTATACGAATGATGCATGCAACGGCCACCCTGGTTGTAAACAATGAACGGCAGGCTGGATGGACAGGTTCAGACGAGTCATGCTGGTCACGAACAGCTAACAGTGGTGCAGCAGCAGTGACAGCTGGGAGCAGCAGGCAGCTGCCGTGGTAAGCAGCAGTAGCTGGATGTGGTGCAGCAGCAGCTCACTGTGGTGTTGCAGCAGCAGCTGACAGTGGTTCAGCAACAGCTGACTGTGGTGCTGCAGCAGCAGGTCTTGACCCATGGCTGCAGCAGCAAGCTGATCATGGTTGAAGCAAACAGCTGATGGTTCCCAGAACAGCGGACTGTGGTGCTGCAACAGCTGATGGTGGTGCAGCAACAGCTGACTGTGGCACTGAGCAGCTGTACTGGGTGCAGCAGCAGCTGACATTGATTGCTGCCAGAGATGATCATGGTGCTGCAGCAACAGCTGACTGGTTCAGCAACAGCTGACCGTGGTTGTGCGCAACAGTGATGGTGGTGCAGCAACAGTGACTGTGGAACCAGCAGCAGCTGACTGTGGTGCAGCAGCAGCTGTACTAGTGGTTGCAGAGCAGCCACTGCGGGTTCAGCAAACAGCTGACTGTGGTGCAGCAGCAGTGCACCATGGTGCAGCAGCGCTGACAGTAGTTCAGCAACAGCTTGACTGGTGGTGCAGGAAACAGATGATGGTGGTGCAGCAGACTGATGCAGCAAAGCTGACCGTGGTGCAGCAACACTGAATGCTGTATGATAGTTATTTATCACCCTTTTTACCACAGGGCTGGCCACTAGGAAAGCTTTCTTTGGGCCCATGGTGGCTTATTAGCAGTTACCAAGCACTATTTTAAAACAATGGAATAATACAAAATGTATCGAATGTATGCATCGCACCATCTACTCTGGCTTGTAAAACAATGATGGCAAGGCAGATGAAGCGATCAGGCTGGACCAGACAGGTTTGGGAGGATTCAAGTTGGGCGAGTTTTTTATCGTCTCATGTGGGCCAAAATTTTTTCATCCAAATGCTTCATTAGGCGGATTTAGACATTATGTGATGCGTTCGTTTAGGCGAGGGTCACTGTACAGTGGAACTCAGTTTTCGTATGGTCCACATATCTTATAATTCGGAATTAGAACACTTTTTTGGGCTAAGTTTTGGTCCAAATTTCATACCTTCATCTGGAAATCGTACGTATCGGACATGTCTGCCGCCTGGGATGACACCGTCTGCGCTCTGTCACTGGTTGAAGGTGAGAATTCATCCAAAACATTCCAATTTTGTCCTTGTTTATTGGTCTGTGACTGTGAAATAAGTCACCAAGGGTCCAAAGAAAGTTACTAGTACTAGCTCTATGGTTAAAGAAGGTGAAAAACATGTAAAATTCAAGAAAGGAGATTGTAGATAATATGAGTGGTATATGTTTAGCCAACAAGAGGTCATCCAATAAAGGTATGTATGGAAAAATAAACAATACGCAGTTATAATGTGATCTTTACTATAGCGTTTCACCCACGCAGTGGGCTTTACAAGTCACCGAACGATCTACCTGGGTTGAAACTATCTGTGAGTATTAAATAGGATGAAGAATGCTGGGTCAGTTGGAGAAAGCTGCATGTGACAAAATCTTTAAGTAGAGTGACAGAGTCTAAAAAACCTTGGGTAGCTTTTTAAAAGTGTAGTGGAAGGTAAAGAGTAGACCTTGCAGCGTTCCTTGATTCTTATGTTCTTATGTGGGTTAGTTGATTGAAGAAGTTTCTTGGGCAAAGAAGTTCAAGCTATGTTGCAGAGCCGTTGTTCTCGGTTGAAAAGTTGTTGGAATGTACAGATAAGTGATGATTAAGGATGTGCAAGGACAGGTATACATACCGACAAAGATGAAAGTTAAGCACTTGTGCAACATCTGGTTATCTTTATTGTAAACGTTTCGCCTCAGTGCTTTATCAATACCAAATTTCTTGGAATAATACAAAACAGAAGAAACTATATACAAAAGATGATGTAATCAGGTCATAGCTTGGAGGTGGTGTTTACAACACCGTGGTTGTAGAGATTTCTGAAAGACAGGTAAACAAGCAGCAAGCAAGTGCAGGGTAGATCCCAATGGGATGAGCGGGGAAGACGGGACAGTCGAAGAAATAGCGCTGGAGAGGAGTGTTCTTATCGTAGAAATAGAGCAAGGGCTTGACCCAGCAGCTAAGCGATCGTGGGACAGACTGGGAAAAAAACGGAGAGAGCAAGCTGTGTATGCAACAGTCTCGTGGTAGGTGAGGTCTTTGAGTCATGAGAGCTGGAAGTTTCCAGTGCAGGAGAGGGCAGGCAGGTAGGACAATCAGAGGCAAATGGCTCCACTGCATACCTGCATCCTCACCTACTAAAATACCTACCACATGTCTGCTGACCTATGATGGTCCTACCTGCCTGCCCTCTCCTGCGACCTGGAAAACTTCCTGCTCTCAAAGAATCAAAGTCCTCTACTACCACGAGTACTGTTGCTATACAAAGCTTGCTCATCTTCCCGTTTTTGCGCATGTCTGTCCTAAATCGCCTTAGCTGCTGGGTCTAAGCCTATGGCTCTTTTCTACGACTAAAAATACTCCTCTCCAGCACTATTCTTCGTATTGTCCCGTCTTCCCGCTCTCCATTGGGATATACCTGCACTTGTTGCTTGCTTGCTTGTTTACCTGATGCCTTCAGATTCTACAACCACAGGTGTTGTAAAAACACCACCGCCAAGGCTGAGGACTGATTACATTATTCTTTTGTATATGTTCTTCATGTTTTCTAATAATATCAAGAAATTGTATTCGATAAAGGCCACTGGATGGCGAAAGTTTCACAATAAAGATAGCCAGATGTGCACAAGTGTCCTTAACCTTCACTGATTAGGCCCCCATTCTTCAGTACTGAGTGTTGTCTTCTCTGGAGATAAGTCTTGATTTCTGCTAGTTGATTTAAATGGTTGTGTGAATCTCGGTGTTGAACACAGGCATTCCTGGACGTACTATCTGCCTGCATATGGTGCTCTGAAATAAGCGTGCAGAGACTCTGGATGTTAGCCAATATATATTTGTGCAGTCATTACAAGGGATTGTGTATACCCCCTGCAGAGGATTTGAAGCTTGTCTCCTATCTATTACAGGTATTGTCCTTGATGGTGGTGGATGTGGAGGTAGATGAGTACTTGAATGAGGTTTTGGAAAAGATGTTGGATACGTATTTGGGCAATGGAGTTGGTGGGGGAGCAACTTATGTATCTCTTCGGCAGTGTCTTCTATGGGGTGTGTTGAAAGATGTTTAATGCCTGTGTCTGCATTGTCTGAGGAAGTGAAGAGAGGGTAGTGTCAGTTTGGAAAAATACTTGTTCATTTATAGTGCATTCTGAGTGCGCACAGGAAAAAGCCTATAATTACACCACATTTTAGTTTTGGTGTTGGTGGTGAAAGTAGATGTGAGAAGAATGTGTTGGTTGGTAGGTTTTTGAAAGACTTTAAAAAAAAGTTCATGGTCAGCTTGCCAGAGAAGAGCTTCAAAGGAAAGAAGAGTGTTAGTCGACTTCTTCTTCTGAGTGCACACAGATAAAAAGCCTTTAATTACACACCCGTTAAGTTTTAGTGTGTTGTGAGGGAGTAGAAGTGTAGAAGATTATGTTGGTTGGTAGGTTTTCAATGGACTTTAAAACAAAAGTTCATGCGCAGCTTTGCAAGAGAAGAACATCAGGAAAGGAAGAGTGTTCTCGACTTAGTCTTCAAGTGTGAGAAGTCGACATCACTATTCCTTTTCCTTGAAGTTTTTCTCTGCAAAGTGAATGAACTTTATTTTCAAGTCTATCGAAAAACCCTACCCACCCCCCCCCCCCCCCCCCCCCAACACGATTTCTCCATTCTCACTATCACATGGACACCAAACTAAAGCTGTGTAATTTATAGGGCTTTTTCCTGTGAGCAATCAAGAATCTGCAGCAATGAGTTCCTTCAGGAAGAATGCACTTTAATTGAACAAGTATTTTCCGAACCTTCACTATCTCGTCACTTCATCAGACAATGCAGATGGACGGGCATTAAACATCTTCAACAACAGAGAAGGACACTGCGATGGAGATACATAGTCCTCCCCACAACTCACATTGCCAAACATGTTTGCCAACAATCTTTTCCAAAACCCTCTTTCCAAGTATCTACCTCCACTCCACCACCATCAAGGACATTACCAGTAATAATAGACAGGCAAGCTTCATCCTCTGCAGGGGTATACACATCCCTTGTAACGACTGCAGCAAAGTATTGTTGGCAAACATCCAGAAGCCTCCAAATCACGTATTTCAAAACCCACCCCCCTGTACGCAGGCCAGATCTGACGATCAAGGAAGCCTGTGTTCACACCAAAATTACACAACCCATTTAATTCAATACATGTAAATGCAAGACTTTTATCTCAAGAGAAGACAAACACTCAATACCGAAGAATCCTGGATCATCACTTATCTGTATATCCAACACTTCAACCTGACAATAAAAAATTGGGGCCTTTCTATAACATAGCTGAATTCTATTGCCAAGAAATCTTCATTTGCTATCCCACATAAGAACACACGGATTCAAGGAACACTGCCAGAAGGTTTCTACTAATATACTTATCCAATCTCTTTTAAAAAGCTAACCAAGCCTTTTAGACTCTGTCACTTACTCGGAAGACTTATATGCAGTATCTCTCTCTTTTTTTTTTTTTTTTTTTTTATTTTTTTTTTTTTTTTTTTTTTTTTTTTTTTTTTTTTTTTCCCTAATTCATTTCAACCACCCCACCTCCCCCCACTTCACACCCCCCCCCCCATCCTCCGTTTGTTGTTGTTGAGAGAGATAGCTGCATATGACAGTCTTCCGAGTAGAGTGGACAGAGTCTAAAGACTTGGGTAGCTTTTTAAAAAGACGATTGGATAAGTATATTTAGTAGACCTTCTGCAGGTGGTTCTTGATCCGTGTGTTTTATGTGGTTAGCAAGTGAAGAAGTTTCTTGGCAAGTAGATTCAGCTATGTATAGAAGCCATTGTTCAGGTTGAAGTTGTTGGATATACGATAAGTGATGATTCCGGATTCTTCGGTATTGGTGTTGTCTTCTCTGGCGATACGTCTTAGCATTTCTGTAGTTGAATAATGGTTGTGTGAATTTTGGTGTTGAAACACAGGCATTCCTGGGAACGTCAGATTGCCTGCGTACTGGTGTTTGAAATACGTGTTTTGGAGGCTTCTGGATGGTTTGCCACATATACTTTGCTGCAGTCATTACAAGGGTATAGTGTATACCCCCTGCAGAGGATTGAAGCTTGTCCTGTCTATTATGGTAATGTCCTTGATGGTGGTGGATGTGGATGTGGTAGATTACTTGGTATGAGGTTTGGAAAGATGTTGGAAACTGTTTGGCAATGGAAGTTTGGTGGGGAGGACTATGTATCTATAATCTGCAGTGTCTTTCTGGGTGTGTTGAAGATGTTTATTGCCCGTCATCTGCCTTTGTATGATGAAGTGACGAGGATGAGTGAATTTGGAAAATACTTGTTTCAATTATAGTGCATTCTTCTGAAAGGAAACTCATTGCTGCAGATTCTGAGTGCTCACAGGAAAAGCCTATAAATTACACGTGCATTTAGTTTTGGTGTCATGGTGGAGCTGAGAGTAGAAGTGGAAGAGATCGTGTGGGTTGTAGGTTTTCGATAGACTTTAAAAATAAACGTTTCATGGTCAGCTTTGCAGAGAAAAACATCAAGGAAAGGAGGTGTTGTCGACTTCTTCCACCTTGAGACGGAAGTCGAGAAAACTCTTCCTTTCCTTGATGTTCTTCTTGCAAAGCTGACCATGAACTTTGTTTTAAAGTCATTGAAAAACTACAAACCAACATATTCTTCTCCACTTCTACTCTCACAAAATCAGCACTAAAACTAAACGTGGTGTAATATAAGGCTTTTTTCTGTGTGCATAGAGAAGATGTCGACAACACTCTTCCATTCTTGATCTCTTTCTCTGCAAAGCTGACCTGAACTTTGTTTTAAAGTCTTTCAAAAACTACCAACAAACACAATCTTCTCCACTTCTACTTTCACTCAACACCAAACTAATTGTGGTTAATATAGGCTTTTTCCGTGCGCACTCAGAATGCAATATAAGGAACAAGTATTTTCCAAACTTCACTCCCCGTCACTTCATCAGACAATGCCAGACGACAGGCATTAAACATTTCAACACACCCAAGAAAGACACTGCCGAGAAGAGATACATAGGTTCTACCACAACTCCATTGCCAAATACGTTTCCAAATTTTTCCAAAACCTCTTCCAAGTACTCATTTACCTCCACATCCACCACCATCAAGGGACATTACCGTAATAGATAGGGAAGCTTCAATCCTCTGCAGGGGTATACACAATCCCTTGTAATGACTGCAGCAAATATATATTGGCGAAAATCCAGAGATCTCTGCACGCTTATTTCAAGAGCACCAGTACGGCAGGCAGATATGACGATCCAGGGATGCCTTGTGTTCAACACCGAAATTCACTCAACCATATAATCAATACAGAATCAAGACTTAATCTCCAGAGAAGACCAACACTCAGTACTGAAGAATCCTTAATCATTGAAAGGTTAAGACCACTTGTGCAACATCTGGATATCTTTATTGTAAACGTTTCGAGACATCCAGGTGTGCTTTATCAATACATTTCTTGGATAAATTAGAAACAGAAGAACTATATACAAAAGATGAGGTAATCAGTCATCAGCCTTGGAGGTGGTGTTTAACAAACCAGTGGTTGTAGAGATCTGAAGCCCCACCATGGTAAAACAAGCAAGCAAGGCAAGCAAGTGCAGGTAAAGATCCAATGGATGAGCGGGGAGACGGGACATCGAAGAATAGTGCTGAGTGAGGAGTGTTCTTAGTCGTAGAAATAGAGCAGGGCTTGAACCCAGCAGCTAAGGCGATCGTGGACAGACTTGGAGAAAAAACGGGAAGAGAGCAAGCTGTGTATGCAACAGTTCGTGGTAGGTGAGGTTTTGGGTCTTGTGAGCTGCGAAGTTTCAGGTCGCAGGAGAGGGCAGGCAGGTAGGACCCATCAGAGGGCAGCAGACATGTGCGGAGGTTATTTTAGTAGGTGAGGAGGCAGGTTGCAGTGGAGCCATTTGCCCTTGATGGTCCTTCCTGCCTGCCCTCTCCTGCGCACTGGAAATTCCAGCTCTCAAGACTCAAAGACCTCACCTACCACGAGACTGTTGCATACACAGCTTGCTCTCTTCCGTTTTTTTCTCCAGTCTTGTCCCCGATCGCCTTAGCTGCTGGGTCAAGCCCTTGCTCTATTTCTACGACTAGCACACTCCTCTCAGCGTAATTCTTCGTCTGTCCAGGTCTTCCCCGCCTCTTCCATTGGGATTCGTACCTGCACTGCTTGCTTGCCTTGTTTACCTGTCTTCATGGAATCTCTTTCAACCACTGTGTTGTAAACACACCTCCAAGGCTGAGGGAACTGATTACTCATCGTTTGTAATAGTTCTTCTGTTTGTGAATTATATCCAAGGAAATTGTATTGATATAAAGCCACTGGGCTGGCGAAACGTTTACAATAAAGATAACCAGATGTTTGCACCAGTGTCTTAACTTACATCTTGGTCGGTATTGTATACCTGTCTTGCACAATCCATAAATCATCAACTTATCTGTGCATCCAACAACTTCAACCAGAACAACGGCTTCTGCATCATAGCTGAACCTCTTGCAGAAACTTCATTCATCACTATCCCACATAAGAAACATAAGAATCAAGGAACGCTGCAGGTTACTCATATACCTATCACTCTCTTTTAAAAGCTTACCCAAGTGGTTTTAGACTCTGTCACTTAACTTAGAAGATTGTCACATGCAGCTTTTCCACCTGACCCAGCATTTCTCATCCTATTTATACTCACATATGTTGAACCCAGGTAGATCTGTCGTGACTTGATAATTCCCACTGCGTGGGTGAACGATATTAGTAAAGGATCACATTATACTGCGTATGTTTATGTTTCCATTACATACCTTTATTGAAGACTCTTGTTGGCTAAACATATACCACTCATATTATTCTCAATCTCTTTCTTGATTTTTATCATGTTTTTCACCTTCTTTACCATAGAGCTAGTACTAGGAACTTTCTTTGGACCCTTGGTGACTTATTTCACAGTCACAACCAATAAACAAGGACAAAAATTGTGAAATGTTTGGATGAATGCCTCATAACCAGTGACAGAGCCAGATGGTGGGCTTCCCAGGCGGGGCAGCATGTCCGATACGTACGATTTCCAGATGAAGGTATGAAATTTGGACCAAAACTTAGCCCAAAAAAGTGTTCTAATTCCGAATTATAAGATATGTGGACCATACGAAAACTGGAGTTCCACTGTACAGTGGACCCTCGCCTAACGAACGCATCACATAATGTTAAATCCGCCTAATGAAGCATTTGAGTGTAAAAATTTTGGCCCACTTGACGATAAAAAACTCGCCCAACTTGATTCCTCCCAAACCTGTCTGTCCAGCCTGAGCGCTTCAGCTGCCTTGCCATCATTGTTTACAAGCCAGAGTAGATGGTTGCATGCATACATTCGATACATTTTGTATTTTTCTTAGTTGAATAGTGCTGTAACTGCTAAATAAGCCACCATGGGCCCAAAGAAAGCTTCTAGTGCCAGCCCTGTGGTAAAAAGGGTGATAAATACTATCATACAGCAGTCAGGTGTTGCTGCACCACGGTCAGCTGTTGCTGCATCAGTCTGCTGCACCACCATCAGCTGTTGTGCACCACCAGGTCAGCTGTTGCTGAACTACTGTCAGCTGCTGCTGCACCATGGAGAAACTGCTGCTGCACCACAGTCAGCTGTTGCTGAACCACAGTGAGCTGCTCCTGCACCACAGTCAGCTGCTGCTTGCACCACATCAGCGCTGCTGATGCCACAGTCAGCTGTTGCTGCACCACCATCAGATGTTGCTTGCACCACAGTCAGCTGTTTGCTGGACCAGTCCAGCTGTTGCTGCACCATGATCAGCTGCTGCTGCCAACCAATGTCAGCTGACTGCTGCCCCAAAACCCACAGTCAGCTGCTGCTGTGCCACCAGTCAAGCTGTTGCTGCACCACCATCAGCTGTTGCTGCACACCAGTCAGCTGTGCTGGACCAGTCAGCTGTTGCTTGCCACCATGATCAGCTGCTGCTGCACCATGGTCAACTGGCTGCCTGCACCCACAGTCAGTGTTGTGAACCACTGTCAGCTGCTGCTGCACCTCATGAGCTGTGCTTTGCACCACAGGTCAGCACTGCTGCTACCGGTCAGCTTCTGCTGCCACTCCACGGTCAGCTGCTGCTGCCCACCACTGTTAGCTGTTTCTGACCAGAATGAATCGTCCTGAACCTGTCCATCCTGCCCTGCCGTCACGTTACAAGCCAGGGTGCCGGTTTGCAGCTTTTACATTCGATACATTTTGTTTATTCCTTTGTTATAGTGCTTGTATCTGTAAATAAGCACCATGGCCCAAAGAAAGCTTCTAGTGCCAAACCCTGTTGGTAAAAAGTGAGAAATACTATCGTTCCACATCAGCTGCTGCTGCACCACCGTCAGCTGCTTTTTGCTGGACCAGTCAGCTGGTTGCTGGACTGTCAGCTGTTGCGGCATACAGTCAAACCTGTTGCTGGACCAGTCAAGCTGTTGTGGACAGTCAGCTGATGCTGCACACAGTCAGCTGTTGCTGGACCGTCAGCTTTTGCTGGATCAGCAGCTGCTGCTGCACAACAGTCAGCTGTTGCTGCCACCACCATCAGGCTGTACTACTCAAAGATGTGGAGAGAGTGTTGTTGGTTGGTGGCTAACGTGAAACAATTACCAAGAAACGATTAACCCCAGAGGTTAGCCACCCAGGAGTAACCCAAGAATAAGCCAGGCATCATGAAGACTGTAACTTATTTCCATGGGGTCTTAAATCTTGTCCCCCAGGATGATTGACCCACAACAGTCAAAATTACACCCGGTGTACAGGAAAAATGCTGGGAGCTAGTGCTCATATTGGTGAATTTAAGGCCAGCAACGGTTGGTTTGAGAGATTTAAGAATTGTGTGGGCATACACAGTGTGATAAGGCATGGCGAAGATGAAAAATGCATCCCCAACAAGTGTTCAATTTTGACGAAATGCCTGTTCTGATAGAATTCCCAAACAGGACCTACATTACTCAGGAGAAAAGGCAATCCTAGGAACAAGCTATGAAAAGAAAGGCTAACTCTCATGTTTTGTTGTAATTGTTAGTGGGATTGCATGTGAAGTCTTTACTGGTGGTTTCACCTCGAAAATCCCAGTGTTCAAGAAAAAGTGTCTCATCACTCATCCAATACTCTTCAATAAAGTGTAAGTGTCATTTAAACATTTATTTATGTAGTTATTGTGCATGTCTTATTGTGTCTTTTGTGGGGAAATGTTTTTCATGAAAAAAAAAAAAAAAAATTTTACACTTTTGGCTGTCTGGAACAGATTATTGGATTTCATATTTCTTATGGGGAAAATTAACTCGGCTAACGATAATTTCGGCTAACAATGAGCTCTCAGGAACGGATTAATATAGTTAGGCGAGGGTCCACTGTACTACCAAAATATAAATTCAAATACAAAATTTACTCCGGAAGCCTCAGTTACAAGTAAAATATGAATGGAAAAACTGCACATACAAATAAAATATAAAAAATCTTCAAGTACAAATCAAATATGAGTCTTCAAGTATAAATTAATTTCAATTAGTACATATAATTATAGAGGTGTTCTACCATAATCTCCTCTTCAAGGGGGACTCCTTGGCATGGGGAAGAGGCTCTTGGTCTGAGGAATTAGACTGTCGATCTCCTTCCTCAGACCGAACCTAATTACCCCCCAATCCCCCCTTCCCTATCCCATCCTCCCCTTTTTCCTTTCCTCCTCCTCCTCCCCAACCCCTCCCTTTTGCCCTTCCTCTTTTTTTCTTTTTTTTTTGACTTTGGGATTTTCCCACAGGTGTGCTTGTTCCTAGGTAGGGGAAAGGGTTCCGGGGTCCATCCCATTCTTGAGTTCAATTTCAATTCAATTCAATTCAAAAGTGGGTTTATTCTCTATAATGTTACAAGCTGAGTTTACAGAATTTGGTCTTTTGTGGCGTTTACATGTAGTAAAATAATAATTACAGAGTGTACCACTAGAACACCTAGCTCGGCTAGGCATTTTCAGGCAGGACTTTGATTAATTCTTAAATTTAATATATTACATATTATGACGTAAGTGGGTTTTATGGCTAAGTGACTAAATTACTAGTTTGTGAGTTTAGCAATGTGAATGCTTTTGTTTTGGAACAGTACATAGTTTCACGTATTGGAGTATCACAGGCCAAAACTTATGACTAGTTAGGATTCATTATTTTAAGATTGAAGATTGATGTTTCTGTTTATGGTCAAATGGGTGAGTGAGTGTAAGTGGCAGTGGCGTAGTTTTTCGTGGATATCTGGATCGCCTGGGATGTCAAGATCCCACTCCGGTATCCCGGAGGGTGGCTTTAGGTGTCCTTTCGGTGTCTTTGGGAGATGGTGAAATCTCTGGAAGACACCTTTCGGATTCCGGGGGTGGTGGGTGAAGGAGGTATGCTTTGTGGTGGTTATCCGGCCGCTCTCTCTTTTGTCCCGAGGTAGCTCGGCAGATGTGAGGTTGCTATCCGTGATTGCTGGGTTTACTGGATGAAGGGTAGGGTATAGCACCGGTGTTCCATGCTGCATATGCGCTACTTGCGGTGCTGAGGTCCTCTGGGCTCGGAGGGAGATTTCTGGCCCTTTCATTCCTCTAGGTACTATCCCTCCCCGGTCCCCCCTTGTTTTATTCTTTTTTTTTTTTTTTTCTTCTTTCTTATTTTTTTCTTTAAAAACAAAAAGAAAGAGGTAAACCCAACCATGGAGTCCCCAATCTGTCCCCACTACCCCCGGGCCCCTTTGTTACCGCCACCCTCGTTCCTGCAACCTCGCCTCGTCTTTTTTGGACACTCCTAAGCCCATGTACTCTTCTCTAGCTGGTGCTGTTTGATCCCCGCTTCAGTTGCGGGGTTTCAAATGACTACTTCGATTTGTCTGACTCCGCTCTCTTTGACTATGACTCCGGCTCTCCCTGTACGTGCGGCACTTTTTGAATCGCCAGCCCATCACACGTCGGACCCAACTCTGGTCCCACTTATAAAGCAACGGACATCTCTGATGATGTTACTTTGTTAACTTCCCATTCTCACTCAGAAAAGACCGACACGTCATGCACTCCCTCTCCACACTCAATTTCAGACCACACAATGGATAAAATCTTTACTTTAAGACCGACTTCTTCTACTGCCTATCTTTCTGACCATAGTATTGGCAAAGCGCTCCTACGCCACGTAGGTAGAGATATTTCCTTTCATGCTCTTAAGAGTGGTATGCGCATCATCACAGTCCAGAATTCTACCCAAGCTCATGATCTTTCTCTTCTTTCACATATCGATACTATTCCTATCACTATCGATAAACATCTATTACCTCAATCCTTGTAGTGGTACTGTTATTCTGCCCCATACCATAGTCCAACATAATTTCCAGACATGTGGCAATGACATTCTCATACAGCTGGAACTCCCAATTCTCAAGGTAGACACTTACAGTGGACCCCCGCATAGCGACCTTAATCCGTGCAAGAGGGCTGGTTGTTATGCGAAATGTTCGGTATGCGAATGAATTTCCCATAGAAATAATGGAAATCAAATTAATCCGTGCAAGACACCCAAAAGTATGAAAAAAAAATTTTTACCACATGAAATATACATTTTCCTACACACAAAGAGAAGGATACATGCACAATAGTAGAGTAGTACATGCACAATATATATTGTGCAGTACTACTCTGCTAAATGAAGAATAATGCACTTACCTTTATTGAAGATGCAGCAATGACTGATGAGACACTGTGTCCTGGGAGTGCCTTTTTCCTCCTGAGTAATGTAGGTCCTGTTTGGCATTTTCTTCCAGAACAGGCCTTATCACACTGTGTATGCACACTACGATTCTTAAATCTCTCAATCCAACCTTTGCTGGCTTTAAAATTCACCAATATGAGCACTAGTTCAGGCTTTTTCCCTGTTCACCTGGGTGTTAGTCGATGGTGTGGGTTTGCATCCTGGGAGAAAGATTATGGACCCCAATGGAAATAAGGTTAGGCAGTCTTTCGATGCACTGACTTTATTGGGTTATTTCCTGGGTGGCAAATCCCTATGGCGGTTTAATTGGTTTCTTTGGTATTCTCAATAAGCCACACCAACAACGGTTTGCTAAAGCACAGCAGCAGATGACGAGTGGTACATCAGCAGCTGCAGCTGACGGTGAGGTATTATTACTGCAGCGGCTGACGGTGTGGTACAGCAGCAAACAGACGATGCTACAGCAGCAAACAGACGTGCTACAGCGTGCGATGATGCATACTGCAGCAACAGACGTTAGGCTACAGCAGCAGCAGTCGTTGCTACTGCAGCAGCAGACGATGCTACAGCAGCAGCAGACAATGCTACAGCTGCAGCAGACGATGCTACAGCAAGCAGCAGCGATGCTACAGCAGCAACAGACGATGCTACTAGCAGCAGCAGATGATGCTACTGCAGCATACAGACGATGCTACAGCAGCAGCAGCGATGCTTCAGCAGCAGCAGATGATGTACAGCAGCAGCAGACGATGCTACAGCAGCAGCAGGACGATGCTACTAGCAGCCAGCTGACGGTGGTACAAAAGCAGCAGCTGCTGACAGGGCAGCAGCAGCTGTACACCAATAGTTCCGATGGTGATTGTGGTTTTATTATACAACGGCCTGCTCGGAGACTCGCATCCACTTGCTTTACTTATCAATGATCTTTTTCTTTCATCTCTATTGTAATTCTCACCTTATTGCTGTAGGGTTGGCACTAGAAGCTTTCTTGCGGGGCCCATGGTCAATTATTTGGCAGTAAAATCACCAAAAACACTGTACAATACGAATGTTCGATTGTATGCTGGATGTTACCGGGGGAGGCTGGTGGTAAACAATGCCAACGGCGGAACATGTGAGCGTTGGTCAGGCTGCACTTTGGACGCGTCTCGGACGAAGGGGGCGTGAGCGGGTTTTTTGGGCGGTATGCGAGCAATATTTTTGCAAAAAAAGCGCGGGTATGCGGATTGTACGGATGCGATGCATGCGTTCACCTTCACCCGAAAAGGACACCGAACAGACACCTAAAGCCACCTCGGGATACGGAGTGGGATCTGGACATCCCCGGGCGATCCAGATTCCACGGTAAAACCTACGCCACTGCCACTTACACTCACCTCACCCATTTGACCATAATAAACAGGAAATATCAATCTCAATCTTAAAATAATGAATCCTAATAGTCATAAGTTGGCCTGTGATACTCCAATACTGAAACTCTGTACTGTGCAAAACAAACAAGCATTCACATTGCTAACTCACAAATAGTATTTATACACTTAGCCATAATACCAACTTACCTATAATTTGTAATATTTTAAATTTAGAATTAATCAAAGTTGCTGAAATGCCTAGCCGTGCAAGGTGTTCTTTGTGGTACACTCTGTAATTATTATTTTACTACATGTAAACACACAAAACCCAAATTCTGTTAAAATCAGCCATTGTAATCCTATAGAGAATAAACTTTTTGAATTGAATTGAATTGAATTGGAACCTCAACGGAATGGGTATGGACCCCGGTACCCTTTCCCCTACCTAGGGCAACTAGCACCCTGATGGGAAAAATCCCAAAGGCCAAAAAAGAGGAAGGGCAAAGGGGAGGGTGGGTGGTGGGAGGAGGAGGAAGAAGGTAAAAGGGGAGGGATGGGATAGGGAAGGGGGGATTGGGGGGGTAATTAGGTTCGGTCTGAGGAAGGAGATCGCAGTCAATTCCTCAGCAAGAGGCCTCTTCCCCATGCCAAGGAAGTCACCTTGATGAGGAGATTATGGTAGAACACCCTCTATAATTATATGTACTAATTGAAAATTAATTTTCTACTTGGAAAGACTCATATTTGATTTGATACTTGAAGATTTTTTATATTTTATTCTGTTGTGCAGTTTTTCCCATTCTTATTTTACTTGTTAAACTGAGGGCTTCCAGGAAGTAAATATTTGTAATTTGAATTTATATTTTTGGTTAGTACAGTGGACCCTCGCTAACTATATTAATCCGTCTGAGAGCTCATTGTTAGCGAAATTATCGTTTATGCCGAGTTATTTTTCCCCTTGTTAAGAATAATGGAATCCAATTAAACTGTTCCAGACAGCAAAAGTGTTAAAATTTTTTTTTTTTTTTTCATGAAATATACATTCCCCACAAAGAAAACAATAGACATGCACAATACTACATTAATAAATGTTTTTAAATGACACTTACACTTTATTGCAAGATGTATTGAAGAGTATGAGACACTTTTTCTTGAACACTGGGATTTTAGAGTGATACACCAGTAAAGGCTTCACTTTGCAATCCCCATAACATTACAACAAAACATGAGAGGTAGCCTGTCTTTCATTTGAGCTTGTGTCTAGGAGTGCCTTTTACTCTGAGTAATGTAGGTCCTGTTTGGGGATTTTTCTTTTCAGACAGGGCATTTCGTCATAAGATTGAACACTGTTGGGGGATGAATTTTCTGGCTTTCGCCATGCCTTTTCACACTGTGTATGCCACTTACATTTCTTTAATCTCTCAAACAACCTTTTGGCCTTAAATTAACCAATATGCGAACTTGGTCCCAGCTTTTTTCATGTTCACCTGGGTGTAAGTTGACTGTTGTGGGTCACATCTGGAGGGACAAGATAAGGTCCCCAATGGAAATAAGTTACAGTCTTCAATGATTGCACTGGCTTCTTGGGTTAGCCTGGGGTGGCTAACCCTCTGGGGGTTAATCGTTTCTTGGTAATTAATTGTTTCTCGTTAAGCACACCAACAACCACTCTCTCCACACATCTTTGAGTGTACAGCTGATGGTGGGTGCAGCAACAGCTGACTGTGGTGCCAGCAGAGCTGACTGATCCAGCAACAGCTGATGCGTTCAGAACAGCTGACTGTGGTTGCAGCATCAGCTGACTGATCCAGCAACAGCTGACGGTCCAGCAACAGTTGATGTTAGTGCAAGCAACAGCTGACTGGTCCAGCAACAGCTGAGCTGGTCCAGCAACAGCTGAGGTGTGCAGCAGCAGCTGACTGTGGAACGATAGTATTTCTCACACTTTTTACCACAGGGTTGGCGCTAGAAGCTTTCTTTGGGCCCATGTGGTGCTTATTTAGCAGTTACAAGCACTATAAACAATGGAATAATACAAAATGTATACGAATGATGCATGCAACGGCCACCCTGGTTGTAAACAATGAACGGCAGGCTGGATGGACAGGTTCAGACGAGTCATGCTGGTCACGAACAGCTAACAGTGGTGCAGCAGCAGTGACAGCTGGGAGCAGCAGGCAGCTGCCGTGGTAAGCAGCAGTAGCTGGATGTGGTGCAGCAGCAGCTCACTGTGGTGTTGCAGCAGCAGCTGACAGTGGTTCAGCAACAGCTGACTGTGGTGCTGCAGCAGCAGGTCTTGACCCATGGCTGCAGCAGCAAGCTGATCATGGTTGAAGCAAACAGCTGATGGTTCCCAGAACAGCGGACTGTGGTGCTGCAACAGCTGATGGTGGTGCAGCAACAGCTGACTGTGGCACTGAGCAGCTGTACTGGGTGCAGCAGCAGCTGACATTGATTGCTGCCAGAGATGATCATGGTGCTGCAGCAACAGCTGACTGGTTCAGCAACAGCTGACCGTGGTTGTGCGCAACAGTGATGGTGGTGCAGCAACAGTGACTGTGGAACCAGCAGCAGCTGACTGTGGTGCAGCAGCAGCTGTACTAGTGGTTGCAGAGCAGCCACTGCGGGTTCAGCAAACAGCTGACTGTGGTGCAGCAGCAGTGCACCATGGTGCAGCAGCGCTGACAGTAGTTCAGCAACAGCTTGACTGGTGGTGCAGGAAACAGATGATGGTGGTGCAGCAGACTGATGCAGCAAAGCTGACCGTGGTGCAGCAACACTGAATGCTGTATGATAGTTATTTATCACCCTTTTTACCACAGGGCTGGCCACTAGGAAAGCTTTCTTTGGGCCCATGGTGGCTTATTAGCAGTTACCAAGCACTATTTTAAAACAATGGAATAATACAAAATGTATCGAATGTATGCATCGCACCATCTACTCTGGCTTGTAAAACAATGATGGCAAGGCAGATGAAGCGATCAGGCTGGACCAGACAGGTTTGGGAGGATTCAAGTTGGGCGAGTTTTTTATCGTCTCATGTGGGCCAAAATTTTTTCATCCAAATGCTTCATTAGGCGGATTTAGACATTATGTGATGCGTTCGTTTAGGCGAGGGTCACTGTACAGTGGAACTCCAGTTTTCGTATGGTCCACATATCTTATAATTCGGAATTAGAACACTTTTTTGGGCTAAGTTTTGGTCCAAATTTCATACCTTCATCTGGAAATCGTACGTATCGGACATGTCTGCCCGCCTGGGATGCCACCAGTCTGGCTCTGTCACTGGTTGAGTGAGCATTCATCCAAAACATTTCACAATTTTTGTCCTTGTTTATTGGTTGTGACTGTGAAATAAGTCACCAAGGGTCCAAAGAAAGTTCCTAGTACTAGCTCTATGGTAAAGAAGGTGAAAAACATGATAAAATTCAAGAAAGAGATTGTAGAATAATATGAGTGGTATATGTTTAGCCAACAAGAGTCTTCAATAAAGGTATGTATGGAAAAATAAACAATACGCAGTTATAATGTGATCTTTACTATAGCGTTTCACCCACGCAGTGGGCTTTACAAGTCACCGAACGATCTACCTGGGTTGAAACTATCTGTGAGTATTAAATAGGATGAAGAATGCTGGGTCAGTTGGAGAAAGCTGCATGTGACAAAATCTTTAAGTAGAGTGACAGAGTCTAAAAAACCTTGGGTAGCTTTTTAAAAGTGTAGTGGAAGGTAAAGAGTAGACCTTGCAGCGTTCCTTGATTCTTATGTTCTTATGTGGGTTAGTTGATTGAAGAAGTTTCTTGGGCAAAGAAGTTCAAGCTATGTTGCAGAGCCGTTGTTCTCGGTTGAAAAGTTGTTGGAATGTACAGATAAGTGATGATTAAGGATGTGCAAGGACAGGTATACATACCGACAAAGATGAAAGTTAAGCACTTGTGCAACATCTGGTTATCTTTATTGTAAACGTTTCGCCTCAGTGCTTTATCAATACCAAATTTCTTGGAATAATACAAAACAGAAGAAACTATATACAAAAGATGATGTAATCAGGTCATAGCTTGGAGGTGGTGTTTACAACACCGTGGTTGTAGAGATTTCTGAAAGACAGGTAAACAAGCAGCAAGCAAGTGCAGGGTAGATCCCAATGGGATGAGCGGGGAAGACGGGACAGTCGAAGAAATAGCGCTGGAGAGGAGTGTTCTTATCGTAGAAATAGAGCAAGGGCTTGACCCAGCAGCTAAGCGATCGTGGGACAGACTGGGAAAAAAACGGAGAGAGCAAGCTGTGTATGCAACAGTCTCGTGGTAGGTGAGGTCTTTGAGTCATGAGAGCTGGAAGTTTCCAGTGCAGGAGAGGGCAGGCAGGTAGGACAATCAGAGGCAAATGGCTCCACTGCATACCTGCATCCTCACCTACTAAAATACCTACCACATGTCTGCTGACCTATGATGGTCCTACCTGCCTGCCCTCTCCTGCGACCTGGAAAACTTCCTGCTCTCAAAGAATCAAAGTCCTCTACTACCACGAGTACTGTTGCTATACAAAGCTTGCTCATCTTCCCGTTTTTGCGCATGTCTGTCCTAAATCGCCTTAGCTGCTGGGTCTAAGCCTATGGCTCTTTTCTACGACTAAAAATACTCCTCTCCAGCACTATTCTTCGTATTGTCCCGTCTTCCCGCTCTCCATTGGGATATACCTGCACTTGTTGCTTGCTTGCTTGTTTACCTGATGCCTTCAGATTCTACAACCACAGGTGTTGTAAAAACACCACCGCCAAGGCTGAGGACTGATTACATTATTCTTTTGTATATGTTCTTCATGTTTTCTAATAATATCAAGAAATTGTATTCGATAAAGGCCACTGGATGGCGAAAGTTTCACAATAAAGATAGCCAGATGTGCACAAGTGTCCTTAACCTTCACTGATTAGGCCCCCATTCTTCAGTACTGAGTGTTGTCTTCTCTGGAGATAAGTCTTGATTTCTGCTAGTTGATTTAAATGGTTGTGTGAATCTCGGTGTTGAACACAGGCATTCCTGGACGTACTATCTGCCTGCATATGGTGCTCTGAAATAAGCGTGCAGAGACTCTGGATGTTAGCCAATATATATTTGTGCAGTCATTACAAGGGATTGTGTATACCCCCTGCAGAGGATTTGAAGCTTGTCTCCTATCTATTACAGGTATTGTCCTTGATGGTGGTGGATGTGGAGGTAGATGAGTACTTGAATGAGGTTTTGGAAAAGATGTTGGATACGTATTTGGGCAATGGAGTTGGTGGGGGAGCAACTTATGTATCTCTTCGGCAGTGTCTTCTATGGGGTGTGTTGAAAGATGTTTAATGCCTGTGTCTGCATTGTCTGAGGAAGTGAAGAGAGGGTAGTGTCAGTTTGGAAAAATACTTGTTCATTTATAGTGCATTCTGAGTGCGCACAGGAAAAAGCCTATAATTACACCACATTTTAGTTTTGGTGTTGGTGGTGAAAGTAGATGTGAGAAGAATGTGTTGGTTGGTAGGTTTTTGAAAGACTTTAAAAAAAAGTTCATGGTCAGCTTGCCAGAGAAGAGCTTCAAAGGAAAGAAGAGTGTTAGTCGACTTCTTCTTCTGAGTGCACACAGATAAAAAGCCTTTAATTACACACCCGTTAAGTTTTAGTGTGTTGTGAGGGAGTAGAAGTGTAGAAGATTATGTTGGTTGGTAGGTTTTCAATGGACTTTAAAACAAAAGTTCATGCGCAGCTTTGCAAGAGAAGAACATCAGGAAAGGAAGAGTGTTCTCGACTTAGTCTTCAAGTGTGAGAAGTCGACATCACTATTCCTTTTCCTTGAAGTTTTTCTCTGCAAAGTGAATGAACTTTATTTTCAAGTCTATCGAAAAACCCTACCCACCCCCCCCCCCCCCCCCCCCCAACACGATTTCTCCATTCTCACTATCACATGGACACCAAACTAAAGCTGTGTAATTTATAGGGCTTTTTCCTGTGAGCAATCAAGAATCTGCAGCAATGAGTTCCTTCAGGAAGAATGCACTTTAATTGAACAAGTATTTTCCGAACCTTCACTATCTCGTCACTTCATCAGACAATGCAGATGGACGGGCATTAAACATCTTCAACAACAGAGAAGGACACTGCGATGGAGATACATAGTCCTCCCCACAACTCACATTGCCAAACATGTTTGCCAACAATCTTTTCCAAAACCCTCTTTCCAAGTATCTACCTCCACTCCACCACCATCAAGGACATTACCAGTAATAATAGACAGGCAAGCTTCATCCTCTGCAGGGGTATACACATCCCTTGTAACGACTGCAGCAAAGTATTGTTGGCAAACATCCAGAAGCCTCCAAATCACGTATTTCAAAACCCACCCCCCTGTACGCAGGCCAGATCTGACGATCAAGGAAGCCTGTGTTCACACCAAAATTACACAACCCATTTAATTCAATACATGTAAATGCAAGACTTTTATCTCAAGAGAAGACAAACACTCAATACCGAAGAATCCTGGATCATCACTTATCTGTATATCCAACACTTCAACCTGACAATAAAAAATTGGGGCCTTTCTATAACATAGCTGAATTCTATTGCCAAGAAATCTTCATTTGCTATCCCACATAAGAACACACGGATTCAAGGAACACTGCCAGAAGGTTTCTACTAATATACTTATCCAATCTCTTTTAAAAAGCTAACCAAGCCTTTTAGACTCTGTCACTTACTCGGAAGACTTATATGCAGTATCTCTCTCTTTTTTTTTTTTTTTTTTTTTATTTTTTTTTTTTTTTTTTTTTTTTTTTTTTTTTTTTTTTTCCCTAATTCATTTCAACCACCCCACCTCCCCCCACTTCACACCCCCCCCCCCATCCTCCGTTTGTTGTTGTTGAGAGAGATAGCTGCATATGACAGTCTTCCGAGTAGAGTGGACAGAGTCTAAAGACTTGGGTAGCTTTTTAAAAAGACGATTGGATAAGTATATTTAGTAGACCTTCTGCAGGTGGTTCTTGATCCGTGTGTTTTATGTGGTTAGCAAGTGAAGAAGTTTCTTGGCAAGTAGATTCAGCTATGTATAGAAGCCATTGTTCAGGTTGAAGTTGTTGGATATACGATAAGTGATGATTCCGGATTCTTCGGTATTGGTGTTGTCTTCTCTGGCGATACGTCTTAGCATTTCTGTAGTTGAATAATGGTTGTGTGAATTTTGGTGTTGAAACACAGGCATTCCTGGGAACGTCAGATTGCCTGCGTACTGGTGTTTGAAATACGTGTTTTGGAGGCTTCTGGATGGTTTGCCACATATACTTTGCTGCAGTCATTACAAGGGTATAGTGTATACCCCCTGCAGAGGATTGAAGCTTGTCCTGTCTATTATGGTAATGTCCTTGATGGTGGTGGATGTGGATGTGGTAGATTACTTGGTATGAGGTTTGGAAAGATGTTGGAAACTGTTTGGCAATGGAAGTTTGGTGGGGAGGACTATGTATCTATAATCTGCAGTGTCTTTCTGGGTGTGTTGAAGATGTTTATTGCCCGTCATCTGCCTTTGTATGATGAAGTGACGAGGATGAGTGAATTTGGAAAATACTTGTTTCAATTATAGTGCATTCTTCTGAAAGGAAACTCATTGCTGCAGATTCTGAGTGCTCACAGGAAAAGCCTATAAATTACACGTGCATTTAGTTTTGGTGTCATGGTGGAGCTGAGAGTAGAAGTGGAAGAGATCGTGTGGGTTGTAGGTTTTCGATAGACTTTAAAAATAAACGTTTCATGGTCAGCTTTGCAGAGAAAAACATCAAGGAAAGGAGGTGTTGTCGACTTCTTCCACCTTGAGACGGAAGTCGAGAAAACTCTTCCTTTCCTTGATGTTCTTCTTGCAAAGCTGACCATGAACTTTGTTTTAAAGTCATTGAAAAACTACAAACCAACATATTCTTCTCCACTTCTACTCTCACAAAATCAGCACTAAAACTAAACGTGGTGTAATATAAGGCTTTTTTCTGTGTGCATAGAGAAGATGTCGACAACACTCTTCCATTCTTGATCTCTTTCTCTGCAAAGCTGACCTGAACTTTGTTTTAAAGTCTTTCAAAAACTACCAACAAACACAATCTTCTCCACTTCTACTTTCACTCAACACCAAACTAATTGTGGTTAATATAGGCTTTTTCCGTGCGCACTCAGAATGCAATATAAGGAACAAGTATTTTCCAAACTTCACTCCCCGTCACTTCATCAGACAATGCCAGACGACAGGCATTAAACATTTCAACACACCCAAGAAAGACACTGCCGAGAAGAGATACATAGGTTCTACCACAACTCCATTGCCAAATACGTTTCCAAATTTTTCCAAAACCTCTTCCAAGTACTCATTTACCTCCACATCCACCACCATCAAGGGACATTACCGTAATAGATAGGGAAGCTTCAATCCTCTGCAGGGGTATACACAATCCCTTGTAATGACTGCAGCAAATATATATTGGCGAAAATCCAGAGATCTCTGCACGCTTATTTCAAGAGCACCAGTACGGCAGGCAGATATGACGATCCAGGGATGCCTTGTGTTCAACACCGAAATTCACTCAACCATATAATCAATACAGAATCAAGACTTAATCTCCAGAGAAGACCAACACTCAGTACTGAAGAATCCTTAATCATTGAAAGGTTAAGACCACTTGTGCAACATCTGGATATCTTTATTGTAAACGTTTCGAGACATCCAGGTGTGCTTTATCAATACATTTCTTGGATAAATTAGAAACAGAAGAACTATATACAAAAGATGAGGTAATCAGTCATCAGCCTTGGAGGTGGTGTTTAACAAACCAGTGGTTGTAGAGATCTGAAGCCCCACCATGGTAAAACAAGCAAGCAAGGCAAGCAAGTGCAGGTAAAGATCCAATGGATGAGCGGGGAGACGGGACATCGAAGAATAGTGCTGAGTGAGGAGTGTTCTTAGTCGTAGAAATAGAGCAGGGCTTGAACCCAGCAGCTAAGGCGATCGTGGACAGACTTGGAGAAAAAACGGGAAGAGAGCAAGCTGTGTATGCAACAGTTCGTGGTAGGTGAGGTTTTGGGTCTTGTGAGCTGCGAAGTTTCAGGTCGCAGGAGAGGGCAGGCAGGTAGGACCCATCAGAGGGCAGCAGACATGTGCGGAGGTTATTTTAGTAGGTGAGGAGGCAGGTTGCAGTGGAGCCATTTGCCCTTGATGGTCCTTCCTGCCTGCCCTCTCCTGCGCACTGGAAATTCCAGCTCTCAAGACTCAAAGACCTCACCTACCACGAGACTGTTGCATACACAGCTTGCTCTCTTCCGTTTTTTTCTCCAGTCTTGTCCCCGATCGCCTTAGCTGCTGGGTCAAGCCCTTGCTCTATTTCTACGACTAGCACACTCCTCTCAGCGTAATTCTTCGTCTGTCCAGGTCTTCCCCGCCTCTTCCATTGGGATTCGTACCTGCACTGCTTGCTTGCCTTGTTTACCTGTCTTCATGGAATCTCTTTCAACCACTGTGTTGTAAACACACCTCCAAGGCTGAGGGAACTGATTACTCATCGTTTGTAATAGTTCTTCTGTTTGTGAATTATATCCAAGGAAATTGTATTGATATAAAGCCACTGGGCTGGCGAAACGTTTACAATAAAGATAACCAGATGTTTGCACCAGTGTCTTAACTTACATCTTGGTCGGTATTGTATACCTGTCTTGCACAATCCATAAATCATCAACTTATCTGTGCATCCAACAACTTCAACCAGAACAACGGCTTCTGCATCATAGCTGAACCTCTTGCAGAAACTTCATTCATCACTATCCCACATAAGAACATAAGAATCAAGGAACGCTGCAGGTCTACTCATATACCTATCCACTCTCTTTTAAAAGCTACCCAAGTTTTTAGACTCTGTCACTCTACTTAGAAGATTGTCACATGCAGCTTTCTCCACCTGACCCAGCATTCTCATCCTATTAATACTCACATATGTTTCACCCAGGTAGATCTGTTCGTGACTTGATAAAGCCCACTGCGTGGGTGAAACGCTATTAGTAAAGGATCACATTATACTGCGTATGTTTATGTTTCCATTACATACCTTTATTGAAGACTCTTGTTGGCTAAACATATACCACTCATATTATTCTACAATCTCTTTCTTGAATTTTATCATGTTTTTCACCTTCTTTACCATAGAGCTAGTACTAGGAACTTTCTTTGGACCCTTGGTGACTTATTTCACAGTCACAACCAATAAACAAGGACAAAAATTGTGAAATGTTTTGGATGAATGCTCACTCAACCAGTGACAGAGCCAGACTGGTGGCATCCCAGGCGGGCAGCATGTCCGATACGTACGATTTCAGATGAAGGTATGAAATTTGGACAAAACTTAGCACAAAAAAGTGTTCTAATTCCGAATTATAAGATATGTGGACCATACGAAAACTGGAGTTCCACTGTACAGTGGACCCTCGCCTAACGAACGCATCACATAATGTTAAATCCGCCTAATGAAGCATTTGAGTGTAAAAATTTTGGCCCACTTGACGATAAAAAACTCGCCCAACTTGATTCCTCCCAAACCTGTCTGTCCAGCCTGAGCGCTTCAGCTGCCTTGCCATCATTGTTTACAAGCCAGAGTAGATGGTTGCATGCATACATTCGATACATTTTGTATTATTCCATTGTTAATAGTGCTTGTAACTGCTAAATAAGCCACCATGGGCCCAAAGAAAGCTTCTAGTGCCAGCCCTGTGGTAAAAAGGGTGATAAATACTATCATACAGCAGTCAGGTGTTGCTGCACCACGGTCAGCTGTTGCTGCATCAGTCTGCTGCACCACCATCAGCTGTTGCTGCACCACAGTCAGCTGTTGCTGAACTACTGTCAGCTGCTGCTGCACCATGGTGAACTGCTGCTGCACCACAGTCAGCTGTTGCTGAACCACAGTGAGCTGCTCCTGCACCACAGTCAGCTGCTGCTGCACCACATCAGCGCTGCTGATGCCACAGTCAGCTGTTGCTGCACCACCATCAGATGTTGCTTGCACCACAGTCAGCTGTTTGCTGGACCAGTCCAGCTGTTGCTGCACCATGATCAGCTGCTGCTGCCAACCAATGTCAGCTGACTGCTGCCCCAAAACCCACAGTCAGCTGCTGCTGTGCCACCAGTCAAGCTGTTGCTGCACCACCATCAGCTGTTGCTGCACACCAGTCAGCTGTGCTGGACCAGTCAGCTGTTGCTTGCCACCATGATCAGCTGCTGCTGCACCATGGTCAACTGGCTGCCTGCACCCACAGTCAGTGTTGTGAACCACTGTCAGCTGCTGCTGCACCTCATGAGCTGTGCTTTGCACCACAGGTCAGCACTGCTGCTACCGGTCAGCTTCTGCTGCCACTCCACGGTCAGCTGCTGCTGCCCACCACTGTTAGCTGTTTCTGACCAGAATGAATCGTCCTGAACCTGTCCATCCTGCCCTGCCGTCACGTTACAAGCCAGGGTGCCGGTTTGCAGCTTTTACATTCGATACATTTTGTTTATTCCTTTGTTATAGTGCTTGTATCTGTAAATAAGCACCATGGCCCAAAGAAAGCTTCTAGTGCCAAACCCTGTTGGTAAAAAGTGAGAAATACTATCGTTCCACATCAGCTGCTGCTGCACCACCGTCAGCTGCTTTTTGCTGGACCAGTCAGCTGGTTGCTGGACTGTCAGCTGTTGCGGCATACAGTCAAACCTGTTGCTGGACCAGTCAAGCTGTTGTGGACAGTCAGCTGATGCTGCACACAGTCAGCTGTTGCTGGACCGTCAGCTTTTGCTGGATCAGCAGCTGCTGCTGCACAACAGTCAGCTGTTGCTGCCACCACCATCAGGCTGTACTACTCAAAGATGTGGAGAGAGTGTTGTTGGTTGGTGGCTAACGTGAAACAATTACCAAGAAACGATTAACCCCAGAGGTTAGCCACCCAGGAGTAACCCAAGAATAAGCCAGGCATCATGAAGACTGTAACTTATTTCCATGGGGTCTTAAATCTTGTCCCCCAGGATGATTGACCCACAACAGTCAAAATTACACCCGGTGTACAGGAAAAATGCTGGGAGCTAGTGCTCATATTGGTGAATTTAAGGCCAGCAACGGTTGGTTTGAGAGATTTAAGAATTGTGTGGGCATACACAGTGTGATAAGGCATGGCGAAGATGAAAAATGCATCCCCAACAAGTGTTCAATTTTGACGAAATGCCTGTTCTGATAGAATTCCCAAACAGGACCTACATTACTCAGGAGAAAAGGCAATCCTAGGAACAAGCTATGAAAAGAAAGGCTAACTCTCATGTTTTGTTGTAATTGTTAGTGGGATTGCATGTGAAGTCTTTACTGGTGGTTTCACCTCGAAAATCCCAGTGTTCAAGAAAAAGTGTCTCATCACTCATCCAATACTCTTCAATAAAGGTAAGTGTCATTTTAACATTTATTTATGTAGTTATTGTGCATGTCTTATTGTTTTCTTTGTGGGGAAATGTATATTTCATGAAAAAAAAAAAAAAAATTTTAACACTTTTGGCTGTCTGGAACAGATTATTGGATTTCATATTTCTTATGGGAGGAAAATTAATCGGTAACGGATAATTTCGGCTAACAATGAGCTCTCAGGAACGGATTAATATAGTTAGGCGAGGGTCCACTGTACTACCAAAAATATAAATTCAAATACAAATATTTACTCCTGGAAGCCCTCAGTTACAAGTAAAATATGAATGGAAAAACTGCACATACAAATAAAATTAAAAAATCTTCAAGTACAAATCAAATATGAGTCTTCAAGTATAAATTAATTTCAATTAGTACATATAATTATAGAGGTGTTCTACCATAATCTCCTCTTCAAGGGGGACTCCTTGGCATGGGGAAGAGGCTCTTGGTCTGAGGAATTAGACTTGTCGATCTACTTCCTCAGACCGAAAACTTTTTGGAAATCCCGAACCCCCCCTAACTTCCAAACTACGAATTCTTGCATTATATTCACACCACACATTGCCCTCAGACATGACATCTCCACTGCCTCCAGCCTTCTCCTCGCTGCAACATTCATCACCCACGCTTCACACCCATATAAGAGCGTTGGTAAAACTATACTCTCATACATTCCCCTCTTTGCCTCCAAGGACAAAGTTCTTTGTCTCCACAGACTCCTAAGTGCACCACTCACTCTTTTTCCCTCATCAATTCTATGATTCACCTCATCTTTCATAGACCCATCCGCTGACACATCCACTCCCAAATATCTGAATACGTTCACCTCCTCCATACTCTCTCCCTCCAATCTGATATTCAATCTTTCATCACCTAATCTTTTTGTTATCCTCATAACCTTACTCTTTCCTGTATTCACCTTTAATTTTCGTCTTTTGCACACCCTACCAAATTCATCCACCAATCTCTGCAGCTTCTCTTCAGAATCTCCCAAGAGCACAGTGTCATCAGCAAAGAGCAGCTGTGACAACTCCCACTTTGTGTGTGATTCTTTATCTTTTAACTCCACGCCTCTTGCCAAGACCCTCGCATTTACTTCTCTTACAACCCCATCTATAAATATATTAAACAACCACGGTGACATCACACATCCTTGTCTAAGGCCTACTTTTACTGGGAAAAAATTTCCCTCTTTCCTACATACTCTAACTTGAGCCTCACTATCCTCGTAAAAACTCTTCACTCTTCACTCAGATCATTGATGTAGATGAGAAAGAGGAGTGGTCCAAGGACGCTTCATTGTGGAACTCCTACTGTGATTGGTTGGGTAGAAGAGTTTGCATCATTTGCATACACATATTGAGTTCTATTACTAAGGTATGACTTCAGGTAGTTTAGGGAGTGGCCTCTGATACCATAGTGCGTTAATTTGGAGTACAGCAGTTCATGGTCGACTGTATCAAAAGCTTTTCGTAAATCAATGAAAATGCCCAGCAGGACTTCTTTCTGTTCAAGTGCGGTATATATTAGTTCTAGCATGTGTATGATAGTGTCATTTGTGCTTTTATTATTCCTGAATCCAAACTGACAAGGGTTTAATATGTTGTGTGAAACGAAGTAGGAATAGATCCATCTATGAATTAATTTTTCAAAGATTTTAGAGAGCAGTGGTAAGTTAGATATTGGTCTATAGTTATTCAAGTCTGCTTGGTCACCTCCTTTATGGATCAGAGTGACCCTCGCTATTTTGAGGATTGTTGGGAAGGTAGATGATTCAATGGATTTGTTAAAGAATGTTGCAATAATTGGTGACAATACTTGAGAAGCTTTTTTGTACATAAAAGCAGGCAAGTTGTTTTTGTCTCCTGCCTTGTTTTTAAGGGTGTTTATGATGAGCGTAACTTCAATGGAGTTGATTGGAGCTAGGAATAGCGTATTTGGGTAGGTACCTATGAGGTAGTTTGATGGACGGGTGTTTGTGCTTGGTAATTTGTTTGCTAGATTTTTCCTATGGTGGAGAAGAAAACATTAAGTCTGTTTTCTGTTTTGGTTGGAGTGAGTAGGGGTTCATCCGAATTTGTTAGTTTGATTGTTTAGTTTTTGGATAACTTTTTTGTTCCAAGAATTTCAGATAGAGTTTTCCAGGTTTTTTTCATATCACCTTTGATGTTATGTAATCTATTTTCATAATAAAATTTTTTTTGACCTTATCAGGCTGGTAAGTGCTGACAAGTAATTTCTCGACTGTTCTCTAGTTATTTGACCCCATTCTATACTGTTTTTCATATTTGTGCTTTGTGTTAATGGATTTGAGGATGCTTGGTGTTAGCCGGGGATTATTCAGTCTCTTTGCTGTGATCTGTTTAGTTTTTCTGGGGCAATGTCTGTTATAGAGGCATTGGGCTTTTTTTTAGAAAATTATTTATACATTCATATCTGTATATGTTTCGAGCTCATTTTGCCAATCGATGTTATTCATAGCTGCTATAAAGTTGTTAACTGCTGTCTTATTATGTAGTCTGAAAGTTACTTTAGGAATGTCTTATGGCAGTTTGCCCAGATTAGTTATGAGAAAGGTTGGGTAGTGGTCTGTAGTGTTGTCTGTGATTATGCCTGATTTTAAAAGGGATATGGTGTTTGTCCAGATGTGGTCTATTAAGGAGATGCTTGTCTCAGAGATTCTTGTAGGTTTAAATATTGCTGGTAGCAACAGGCAGTTACTCATTGTGTTTGTGAATTGGGTTACTTGTGGGTCCTGGTCGTGTAGTATGTTTATGTTGAAATCTCGTGTTAGTAGTAGGTGGTCTTTATTCATGTGTGCATCAGTAATCATGTTTCCTAGTTTTTCACTAAAGTGATAAATGTTTGACTGTGGTACTCTGTAGATGTTTATAATTGTGAGGGGTTTTTGCAGGTCTTTTGATTTAAATTTGGCTATGATATATTCTCCATGTTCATCCCTTGTGCAAGATTTAGTGATACATTCAAGTTGATTTGAATAGTATATAGCTGTTCCTCCCCCTTGCTGGTCTGTTCTACAGTTGTGTATGGCCATGTAGCCAGGAATGGTATAGAAATCTGTAATATCAGGCTTAAGCCAGGTTTCTGTGAGTGTGATGATTGATATATTGGAATGAAGGGAACTGAGTAATGCTGTGAGGTCATCATAATGTTTGCTCAAGGATCTGACATTGTAGTTAAAGATGGTTATGTTATTGTTTGCACTGAGTAATGTCTTTGCTTGGTCTGTTGTGTAGTAATTACAGTTACTGGTTGATTCGTGTAATTCATTTTGTAAAAAGTTTACATCAGGATCTATGTCTGTAATCATAGGATGAGAGTAATTTTACAAACTAGATTTTCTGAGTAAAATGATATAAGATTTATATTGAATCTACAACTAGACTTATGACTAAGACTCCGTGATTAATCTAAAACTTGTAAAAAATTGAAAGAAAAAGGTATTATTACTGAATAGATAATTCAGTTATACACTTAAGCATCTAATAGCACCTTAATTATTTTAACAAGTGAGTTTATGAACTACATTAGATATTTACAGCTAAAATAAAGGAGCTAATGAATATAATAATAAAAGAATGTACTTTAAGCAAAATCAGTAGCACCTGAGGTAGTCAATAGCACCTGGAGTATTTTAATAAATGTGATTATATGAACAAGAGGAGAGAAAAAAAAAATGAGCTTGGGAATATAATGGCAAAATAGTGAACTTATTACACTTTAGCCCCTGAGAATAGCACCTTGATTATTTTAACAATTGTGAATATATGAACTAAGGTAGTTATATAAAGCTAAAATAAAGGAGAAAATATATAAGGGACTAAATTAAGTAATGGTAAACAAAGTTAAATGGACAGATAGTCACTATGATATAATATTGATTTGGGAGTAAGATCTGATTTGTAATGTATAATAAGTTGAGCAATTAACTGCACTATAAAAAGTAGAGAAATATGAGGTAGTTGGTACTAGCTAGCAAAAGATAGTTTTGGGACTCGCACAATAATGTAATTGGAATATACACTAATTGCACACACAACAACACAAAATTATGAGCAATTAATAGCAATTAAAAAGTAAAAAGTATTTGAGGTAGCTGGTATTAGCTAGTATAAGAAAAAAAATAATAATGCACAATAATGTAATAGTAAGGTACACTATATGCACCACACGTATATATGTGTTAAGGACACTTATCTAATCTGTTTCAGAAATGTCAGCTTTTCTAAGGAAGGTAGAGAAATCATGTTCATTTGAGATGGTGTATTGTTGTCCTGTTGAAGTTTTTCTAATTAGTATTTTCCCATCTCGAGTGAAACACTGATGTATTTTGTTTTCCTGTTTAAGTTTTCTCAACCTGAACAGAAGGTTTTGATGTTTTCTCGTTAGACACTCGTTGATGTACACTCCATTTTTCATTGTAATTGCTGATTTAATTAAGTCCTTTCTTTTATCATGTGAATGAAGTCTGATCATAATACTGTGTTTACTACCTTGTTTTCCTAGCAAACGTGTTTCTTTCATTTCATTGTTTTGCACGATAACTTTTACGTGGTCCTGTATTATCCTGATAGCAGTTTCTTTGCACTCTTCTTGGGTTATTTCACTAGGAATGAGGCTGTTTATTATAATGCATCAGACAAATTTTCTTGTTCAGTTTTGGTCTTTGGAAAACAAGGTATTTAAAACAT